>JAHZNG010000648.1:0-17710 GCA_027744375.1 Orchesellides sinensis
TAACTATTGCTGCTTTTTTAAATGTAAGAGGCAAATACACTTAAAAATATTATGGACACATTTATATTGGTAGCTTCTTTGGAAAGAGCTGGAGTCTCAATACGGATTAGTAGTGTATTGTATATATAACCTGTATGTATATGGATACAAACGTATGTCCCTATGTGAGTTTTTATGGATGCTATATTATGTTGATATGTATGGAGCAGAAAACTAAAACAAAAGAAACTGTAGCTAAGTTTCAATCAAAAGTCATAACATAAGTTCTCCACCCATTGGATATATACATAACCAAATGGGCAATTTTAATTAAGACACTTGATTAAATATTAAAATCCAATCAGCTAAGTTACCAACCTCATTTCTTATTCACTTCTTTCAGATCGTAAGATATCATGTCAACCTATTATGACTCTGTGTATATGGAAAAGTTTCCGATCCCCATTTCCAAATATTATTTCTTTGTTTCCAAACTTATTTCTAATCTAATAAAAAAAAAATAAAGCACACTTCGCTATAAACTCAATTTCGAACTGTGCAACCTTATATCAAATAAAAACTCACTCGCATTATACTTTAGATTTTTCACTTTTTTAACAATAACTTTAAAATGGGGTCAAAGGCAATAGCCATGCGTGGTTAAAATTGAAGTAAAATCAAGAATATAATACAAAAAATTCTCACTTGTTTTTAACGAGCATTGTCCACGTGTGTGCACTATCATCACCTTATAACATAACGACTCATATTTCACAGAGGAAGTACGTAAACTCCTAGAATCATGAACATTTACATTGATTCTATTTCGAATTAAAGTCCGGTCATTTGCAAAAACCAGAAGAAAAGAAGAATAATCGAAGGGGAAAGTGAACACATACAGTTCTTCAGTCTGACTGACAATAATCTCAGAATACCTCAACACAAACTATGCATGTTGGCAAAACGTAACTAATGTCCTGTCTTGTGGGAACTTTTCCGACAACACACACAATTTTTTTACATTTTGTTCGAGGCAGTGGCCAGTTTCTGTGGGAAAATGTGTGTTAACTAGTGGTGATCGAGTTAAAATGCAAGTTCCTTTAAATGGCAATGCCATTGAAGAAAAGGGAATAGCCGTAGCAGCGAAATCATTTTTTCCCTTGCGATGGGGTAGCTTAAGCCTTCCTATAATATACTTTTCGCATAGTCTTCAATGCTCAAGTTGATCATATTTAGATACATGGCAGAAGAGGAAGCTATGGTCATGTCATGATGCCATATAGCCACAATGTATATTTGAATGCAAAATACGAAGTGGCTATCCATTTGGGAGTATTAGAATTCTGTGTAAAGTATACATATAACACAAGTATGTAAATGCATATCTAATTGTAGCAGTAGGACATTGAAATCAGTGGTTTTTGGTGGAGTTGGTTTAGCTTTTAGTGTATATGTAAAGTTGATAAGGGCAAATTAAACAAAATATAATTTATCTAATATGATGTCATATACTCATTTATGTATGTCTGACTAATAAAAGCTCACTGCTAGCCCAGTTAAGTCCACTATAATTTTTAAAGTATAGTAGAGCAGAAGAGCATTCAATGTGTGGCATGGGTGATGGGAGATTTTGACTTTACATGACTGCTGGAATGTTTAATGTGTGACGTGATGATGCATGTATACCATGTTCATACTATAAGTGTTGTATACATTTGCAGGAGGGGAAGGAAGTTATGGTCGTATGCATTAAAGTTCAAACTAAAGATAAATTCGTGGTATGAATCTAAGCTACGAATGTGGTTATAGTTGATATGTTGTTGTCTAACCAAATAGGGGCATGTTTTACAGGTCAATAAAAATGCAGTTATTACAATTTAATAATGACCATTTCTTCATTATGTTTGCTTATAAATGTTTCATTTCATTTACCAGTACCCAAGAAATCCGATTTGACTTCATGTGTATATCCTGAGCGTTACGGATCTATATTGCACTAACCTATCCATAATTGTGAAAAGCATCCAGCAGCATTTTGCGTATCCTAAATTTGTAAAAGACAAACGGAAATACGATATACGACAAAATGCGCACCTTTGCGTTAATTTCCGGGAAGCTCAGATATTGCATAAATGCATCACATTAGTATAAATATACGAGTAGAAGTAGAACATTCGTATTTTTAAAGCTTTTAGTGAAATGTTCACTTTTGTGATTTTAAATTTGCGGACAATACCGGTTAATTTTTTGTATTTTTTGCTTCACTTTCTTTAAGCAGAAAATGTTTGAATACTACGCAGATGGAATTACTTTACACTGTAAATCAAGGCAACGCACTTTGAACCATCATGATGAGATTATTGAGATGCTCATCAGGATGACAAGGGCTTCAACCAACGCTTCATAATAATATTCATTCTTCACAACGCCCATTGTATTCTAATGTCAAGTTCATAATAAAAAAAGGAGATAATGCAAATGCAGACCACGACGCGACTTTTTTCACTACTGCTGCCGCTCTGCTACTACTCCTGTATTTTTACAATATGCAATCTGCTATGCATAATATATATATTTCATGATATTATTATGATGAACTCAAACTACAAATACGAAGACCGACACACAGAATATGCTGCGACCACTACGCAATTTCCTGAACAAAAATGTACACCAGAGCTAAAGCTATTTACATTTTTCCATGCAGTTTTTAACAAAAAGAACCAGAGTTCATTTAAGCGCTTCCGTTGTTTTATTAGTTTCCCCTTCACTTTCCTGCTAAAATGAGCATTCGCAGTCACTGTGCATAACAGTATTAACATTCAACCCTTTTTTAAACAAACCTGTGAAAAGTAATCGTCATGATTCTGCCGCTGCGAAAGAATTTTGACACACTATTTAAAATTCATCCACTTACAGGATATATTTTCGCGATGATGATGGGAAAAAGCAGTTCATGCGAAGCATCATGATCAGGGAATCATTGTAATGATACATTTGATAAGCATGCTAAAAGGCTAATGCACTTACATAAACTAAGCAATTCAAAAGCATACAGCTTATGCGATAGGAGAATGTTTATTTTTGTTGTTTCGTTCAAAAATGTGCATGACTAACACGAGCTTGAATCTGGTCTTCTGGAGTAC
The DNA here is from genome assembly GCA_027744375.1 of Orchesellides sinensis. Lineage (NCBI taxonomy): Eukaryota > Metazoa > Arthropoda > Collembola > Entomobryomorpha > Orchesellidae > Orchesellides > Orchesellides sinensis. Next base: position 3,126 of record JAHZNG010000648.1, read on the forward strand.
TCTCTGGACAAGCTACACCTATTCATCTAACAATGCTACATGTAGGTTTCTGAAAGCCTTTTTGTACTTATGTATATTATGCCTTCATGTGTAATGTGTGCATACAAAATATTCCCAGAGTCAGAAAGTCAGAGTATGTAAATATTTTGCTTTTTTAGTCAAAACGCAGGAAGCAGTTAAAACACGTGCGTATACATATTATCATATTTTGCATACCTACATCAAGTAACTGTTTTAGGGTGGTTTTAGGTAGATGGGAATTGTCATTGATTCCAGTTCATTTTAAGCCAACTATACATGATAATGTCCATATTATGCGGGGGTGTGACTATTATTATACTCATAGAGTGTATTAGTGGATGAGTATGTAATAAAGAACTATCAAAAGGACAAAAAAGTCACATGATAAATCAAAGTTAACGTGAATACCATATCACTTATGAAGGAGCTTTTGACAAATCCAACAATATCACAGGCAAATGACTCGTTCTATACCATCAACCATAATATACGTTATGAAAGTTCCCACAACGAAGTGAAGCTTTCTTAACTTTGATGCATCTTAAAAGATAAGAACAGCTCAAAGATTTTACTTCAAGTCCAAAGTTTCAAGTGTGACTCAAAGATGCAATGTCAAGTTGTTCATTTATTCACATAATACGAATTGCATATGACTCACTTATATACGCAACAATGGATTCCCTTATTAGCTCACACTACACTCTCATACTCAATCTTCTTCATTGCATTCTTTCTTCTTTTATATTCTCACAACTTTTCTAAAGACCTTTTTATGGATATTTTTACAGATAAGGACATGACATGGCCAGGGTAAAAGTGGACACTGCATATGTTATTATCACCTAGTCTTGCCTTTTGAGAATATGAGTGCGTAGCGTAGACTGAGATTTTGAGCTAGAGATAATATAAAATATGCACATATGCATTCTGCTTTTTGCATGAGGGATCATTAGATTCCATTATTTTCCATTTGCCTTAAAAGGGTGACAGGGCGATGCCCAGGAAAGAGAAAATGAATGCAGAACACAAAAGTACAAAAAATACTTGCCAAGAAAAGAGCCAATGGCCACCTACACATAAAAAAGTACACGAATACATAAGACCAGACGTTTAAAGTACCAAAAAAATCTTGCACAGTACATGTTGGTATTATTCAACCAAAACAAAACAAAAAAGTTTCCCACGACGAGCTATACATAATCCATTTAATCTCATATCGGTCCGTGCAATCCCATACCGAGAGCCAAGAGCTTTACTCCTTCGAGATTTTTAATCTTGTAAATATTTATGAATCATGATCTAGTTTTCTGTGGGGAAATGAGCTGCTGAATGATATGGCATGATTTTGGAGTTAGAACGTTTAATTTAATGTCAATTCCTTCTTCAAACGTCATACTTGTATCATAATAGTAACTGCGTGTTATAATCATAAACATGTAATGCGTGAATGAATGTTAATACTCGATTCCAGGAAAATACTGTAATAAAGCTTTCAAAACAATCGCAGCAAACATTCTAGTCAGGATGTAAAGCGGACTTTGTGCTGGCCTGTTTCGAAATTCTGAACGACTCAGAATACATAACACAAAATTGATTTACAGTTTACAGTGCAGCTCACAAAATTTATTTTACATTGAAACAAAAACGTTTTTTAACTATGAATAAGAAATAAAAAATATGCTGGTCGCCAGCAACTCATTTTCACATTAGGTTAGATAGAAATTGCTTTTTTGACGATGTCAAAGTGCAAAGCAACATTTATGGTTTAAGATCAGCCTTAGATTAAGAGATTCGACACGCACAAATGCGAGCTTAAAAATGAGATATTTTTTCTTGTTTTGCATTTTGTAGAGATGATAAAATGTCATATTGTGAAACGAAACTTTTATGCATGAACATAGAGTAGACTCTGGAGACAGTTCACTTTTGTCTTTTCATTTTACCCTTGTACCGTCTCAAAAGGAATTGCTTTTCCATTTCATTGCGTGAAATTGAAAATGGGTGTCAAAGGTCGGGAAAGGGCTGGCGGCTGCTTTAACGTGGCTATCAATAGAGGTATACAGACATGTATATGGAATATGGACATTACATACATTCCTGCATTAAAGCTATCGGCATCTTTTTTCATTATTCGAATTCTGTGTGCTAAACTGTCTATGAATAAATCACGATGAGTTTATCTTTGTGGAATTGAATTTTATAGAAGCTTTAACATTTTATTTGAAATTACATTGAAACTAAACAATTTTAAGTTTTATTTTTAACTAAATGTAAGTACCAGCCTGAGACACTACAGAAATCCAGCAATGAAATGTACATAGATAAGATGATCATCTATACTTATTTTTGCTTCGCAAAAACTAGCTACAAAACACTGAAAACACTATTCTACGCATCCAAGATGCAACAACCTATGTACCTATGTAGATTTCTTTTGTGGCAGCAACAAAAAATAAAAGGTCTGAATCCATATTTCACATATCCCCAAGCCTTAATTCATAAAACATTTACACGCACGTCCTTTGTGATTCCATATCATCCATTCCAAATGCATTACCAACGCACTTGTTAATTCCTTAGGGCTAGCCAAGCAGAGATGAAAAATGAATCACACATTTTCAAATACACCATTGTAATTACGTTAATACGTCAAAATATTTTGTTAAATCTACACCAAAAGTGATATCACAGTTACATAAAATATTTACGTGCGCAAATAAACAACTTGCTAAAAACCGTTATTATAACATCCGCAATTTATAAAACCCTTCCACTTAAGTTGTATTAAGATGCTACATTTTTCATTTTCTCCTAAAATGACAAAAATTGATTTGAAAACTGATGCATCCCCTTCTTGTCCGTTTTCTGTTGTTTTGTTATGGTTTTCTTACGTTTACACGCACCTCGCTGTGTACCTGTCAGCAAAAGGATAACTTCTCAGGAATAAAGGAAGTAACTCTGTCATTTTTCATACGCTCATTTTTTGTCTCGGTGACAAAGGCTCGTGAGCACGTTCACCCTTTATTTGTCAGGATGATCGAAGCAGGCTTTACATTTTGTGAGTGTAAAAGAGTATACAACGCTGAACGGAATATGATTCCTGTTGACAGAGACTGATGATGATTAAATGGCCACAATGAGCATGCAATCCATAAAAATGGTTTGATCTAGATTCATCCCACGTCATCCTTTGTATTTCTACAGGAGTATTCATACAGGTAATATTCCGCACGCACTATTCATATAAGACAAGAGTAACTTTCGTCGGGATTCGTAAAGAACATTGAATCAGAAGTTAACAAGCAAAAAAGTCATTATCTATGCATATGTATGAATGCATTGTATGCTAATCACTTAAATCACACATGAAACATGGTGTTCATCCTTATCCTCCATTTTACTTCGAATAAAAAATTAGTATCATTTCAGTTTCATTATTAATAAGCATTTAAAGCTGTTGTAGTACTGCTTTTCTTTATGGATTTGACCTGTTGTTGGTCTTTGCGTGTTTTGTTTTACAAACCAGAATTATGTTTAGGGATGCGGTAGATTATAATAGATGAATGTGCAAATGAATATTTTGTTCTGTGTTGTTAAGAAAATTCAGTAGCTGAACACACTCATCAATACAATCAATCAGGGTGAAATGTATGTGTAAAAAACTTGCTTTGTTATCTGACAATGACAACGCACATATATATAGCTTTGCTACTTTGTAACTAGAACCAACTTTTCCAGCATTGAATTCCCACGGTGGTGTTTTATGTTTATTCTGAATAGCAGTTTTAAGTGAACAGTAAAAAAACCGTGGATTTGAAAATGAAAAGGTGAAAGAAAAAACACGTTAAAGACTAGTACTTATCTAATTGCAGTTTTTAAAGAGTAAAAAACAGTATTAAACATAAGTATGGTACTTAAAAGGCTTGAAAAGAGGGAGAGGATGATTACAAATCCTAACCCTCTAATCCTCCCTTTTCTAGTCTTTAATACTGTAAAATATGAGACGCACTCTTTCCCACCTTCTCTTTAATTTATCTAATTTGTTCCTTGAAAAGCCTTCCTATGTATCAAAACATGAATCCGGATTTTTTTTTTCGTTTAAAAAAGTTGCTGCAATTATTGTGCAATCGACATGAAGTGACTTACTGAATGCAGATGACATGTTTTATGTTTAATAAAATTGTGAGTAGCTTTTTTTTATCAAGATGACTGTCATTCACCGTTTTTACCTATTAGCAAGGCTGATCTTGCAGATTCCTTTGTATTCCCTAACGAGACAACAAGAAAGAAATGAGAATGCTACTGTTTGCTTCTAATCGTGAATAATCTTTATAAAATAAAGAAGAAATGAGTAGCGGCTTGTTTTACGGTTGAGTGATTCACAAAAGAAATCAAATCTGAACGATATTTTCAGACTTGCTTTCGCAACCGTAGAGCATTGGCTGGTTGAACAGCAAAATAGTTAATTATTGAATGATATTTACACAAATAGGATAATTCAACATGCAGCATACACGCAGCGGCCATATAGGATGTTTGTACAAATTTTGCATCATGTTGTCTGAATTCAAGGTAGACTTCCCAAATACTTAATAACATTTTAAACAATTTGAAAAGGTGGTCCGTGGGACAGCCATTAGAATTCAAAAATTTGATTAGTATGCACTAGATTTAGGGATTTCAAAGATGACTTGTATTTTACACTTAATTTAAATCAGCTCACAAGAAACAAAGGGAAACAAGCATACAGAAGGATAGAAAGATGTGTGATTGTAAAATGGAGCATTCATCTGTCATCTTGAAATCCATATCATGACTACTTCATGCTGGGAGCACAAAATACCTTTACATTGCCACGTCATGTATCAAAGTATGTATATGCAGCAAAGGAAATTCGACTAACACAAGTCCATCCGCATATTTCACCAGCAAAAAATGCTCGGATGATTTTCTCAAGTAATTAATGTTACACAAAAAAACAATACGCATGCCTAAGTAATAACTAGTGCACCACGTATTTTTCCAACTGCCTAAAATGGCAGTCTCATCTTCTTGGTTTTTTAAACGGAAGAATATATCCAACCACAAAAAATACCATAAAAATATGTAGATGCATCACAAATATTGATTCATGCCAATGACCCAATCATGTATTTTTATCCATAAAACATTCTTCTATATGAAGGAGACAGCCATAATATTATGCATTAAAAGGGCACGGAAAGGCCACCAAAGTTTTATAAAGGAAAGAGTAAAAAATTGTTCGTGAGTCAGCCTCTCATCACGACTAATCCTATAACATAACGAGAGGAGAAGTATGACTGAATAAGCTTCTGAGGCAGCTTGAAAAGAGAAGACCGATTTTTACAATAATAATGTTAAAACCACTACTGGCAGAGCTTCTCAAACCGACTTGGTTATGACGATGACCATTATGATCATCAGTAGGAGCTTGAGCATCGTTATCACAATGATTTCCATATATCACACGCTCACGACAAAGCACACAAAACTATGCAAGCCTGTAATGTTTGAAAATGTTTGTAGCTGGAAGAAATATAATCAAAGGCACGATTTCACGAAGTTTTGCATCTTCATTGCCTAATTTGCTTTGCCATTTATACTGCTCTAATGATCTGTTCACTGCTCTTTGGTGTACGTGATTTGAAATCGAAGGTAGGCAAATGCATCCATAATGCCTAAGGATTTCCGTTAAAAATCAAAAAATTACAGCTGCTGTGCAGCATCACATTTTTGTAATAATTTAATGAACATGCAGCTTCTTCCAACAACGGTTGTTTCTTTTGGGTGAAATAATGGCAATATTTTATAAATTTTGATTTGCTCACCACTCCCACTCCCTCCTTTACCCTAGCCCTGTTAAATCTAGGAAACAGACTCACGGCCAAGAAAATTAATGCCTTTACTTAAAGTTTAAATGTGACAACTGCATATGGTTAAAAATTAAAGAATTTGAGGTTTAAGGAAGGGTTTTAATAGCAAATTTTGTAATTCGTTACTCGTGCTAAACACTGATGGTATTCTCAAGTCATTCACAAGTAGCACCATTTTGTTATAATGAGCTGAGTTTTTGGCATAATACCTAATAGAGATCGTAAGTAGTTGTATTAAATGAGTTTTTAAAATTTAAACCTGTGGTTGTTTATTTATATTGAATGAATAGAAGCTCCTAACTTCATAAAGAATCAAATCAAAATTCATTAGACATATTCAAACCAATCACATAATCTGGGATGCCTCTTATGTGTGGCTATTCAGCGTCTAGTAAATAAAAATTATTTCTCATGATGAGGCTGTTCATATTTAGATATGATACGAATTGATTGTTGAAGATGGTAGAATGGACAGTACAGTGTACTTACTTACGTGAATAAATAAACTAGGCGATATCCTTACTGGTGGTGTTCCAATTGTGAATTCATTTTAAAAGCACTTTAAACCAAACTAAAATTCGTATGCATAAAAAATTAAATAGAATAGTACACTGTACCAAGAACTAAGTTTAAAATACTTTATTTCATTTGTAAGTAATGTATTTATTTATAGTAATAACCAAATTGCTGGTATCTTTTAATCGATACACAATTTTCAGATTTAAGGAACATCACCACACTTAATATTTTTGCACTCTATTACAAAGGTTGTAGGTATTTATATTTTTGCACGGATAGATTTTCGAGTGTATACTTAATTGTTTTAACTTGAATGTTTAGCTAATTCAACACAATGAAATAATGACGTTACTGATCACTAAATTTTACATATAAAGGTGTGGCACTTGGCATGTCTCCAGTTGCCCCACACAAATCGTCTTCAAAATACATTCGTTGTTTTATTTAATTTTTTAAATACAAACTAATATATTATTAACATCATTGTTAAAGTCACTTGTATAGTGTATCAGGTATTTAGTTTAATGCAAAAAGTTGCAAAATGGAGTCAGAGGTTTTTGGTTGAAGACCACCTCCACCACTGTTCAAGTTAGGTGTTCTGCTGTATCTTCATAATACACAAACCTGCTTGTACGTAAACACCAATTCGGAGAGTATCACGTAGCTTTCTAAACTAGCCCGATATAACGTAAGCTGGAAACTATACGTAAATATTTATACCTATATGCACTTCGGTACTAGTTTCGCACATAAGTTTACAGATTTTGCGCAAAAAAATCACACAAAACTGTTTCTTGCATTTTTGGATTAATATGAGTTGCATTTCATGCTATTAGCTGCACAAATCTTTCCAAGAACAACATCCTTTGCAACTGGCAGCTATGAATTTACACTAATCACACAACATACACTTACTAACTTTGGATAACTCCAGGTTACGACCAGATCCAGTGGCTTTAACAATGCATTGCAATGTCCATGGACAGTGTTTAAATATGCAAAACCAACCACAGCCAATTTGAATATAAAAGATAAAAAGAGCTTCTACATTTTGCCCTTGGTAAATTCTGTGTTCCATTCACTCTATCTCAATTTGCTGACTTGGCTCTTACCAAGGATCCTGTTCGTCGGGCTATCTAATGCAATCCTGCATCAATGCACGCTTTTGGAGAAAGCATCGACTTTCCCTTTTCGGATGAAATATATGATCCTCCCGTCTTGGGGAGAGATACAAGATAAGATAAATAGCTTCAACTCAATCTCAAGTAGCTTCTCTCTTCTTCTTCAGCGGCTATGCAACTTTCCCCTAACAAGTTTATTTACTGTGGCAGTAGCATGTGCATTACATGTGTAGTAGGAAAAGAGAAAGGGCTTCATTTCCTCCTTCAATCCTTCCTATATCCCATTTCCTCTTCAACCCTCATCCAAGTGGATTTCCATAGCTCATGGTGAAAGCAAAGCCTTTGTACAAAACTTTAGTTTTCTCCTTTTGCTGTATTATTATAAAAGAGTCCGGGTTATATATTGTAAAGTGCAGTCTGGACGAGTTTACTCAAGTATGTACAATAATGCAATATTGTACATTTTAGTTCAAGTAAAAGAAAAATCATATACATTATTCCTGCATGGGCTCAGTCTAGAAGGCTTAAGATAAGTGGCATGTGCGAGAACGCCTGTTTACACACCATTTACACCATATTTTGCTGTTGCTGGGCTTTTCACTTTGCTTTCCTCACACTCATTCTACACGCAGTGTTTTGCATTTCATAGTTAGACACATATTATTTGGCTGGTTTACTTGTTGGTTTGTTCGGGTCGTGATATATGTCTGGTTTGCGCTTGGTGCAAGTAAAAGGCATTTTGATAAGATAAATGGAAAGTGGATTGATACGACTCAACTGCTGCTGCAACAAATATATACGGTACACTACTGTTTACACACCATTTACACCATATTTTGCTGTTGCTGGGCTTTTCACTTTGCTTTCCTCACACTCATTCTACACGCAGTGTTTTGCATTTCATAGTTAAACACATATTATTTGCCAGGTTTGCTTGTTGGTTTGTTCGGGTCGTGATGTATGTCTGGTTTCCGCTTGGTGCAAGGAAAAGGCATTTTGATAAGATAAATGGAAAGTGGATTGATACGACTCAACTGCTGCTGCAACAAATATATACGATACACTATATTATTCATGTTTACCCATGTATTTATATTTATACATACAAACATGAAAAAGAAAATCCAGAATTTCATTAGCGTGAGTGGAGCCAGTTGAATACTAAAAAGAGCAAAAGAAAGTTTCTTTGTGAGACACGCGTAATATCGATACACTATATTATTCATGTTTACCCATGTATTTATATTTATACATACAAACATGAAAAAGAAAATCCAGAATTTCATTAGCGTGAGTGGAGCCAGTTGAATGCTAAAAAGAGCAAAAGAAAGTTTCTTTGTGAGACACGCGTAATATCGTTGCGTGTACTATTTGTTCAGGAAGGAAGTGTGTGTACTGGTGCAATATGAAAAATGGAATGTGAATGTGTGTAGAACACAAAACGCAGAAAATTTATAGCAAATAGTATATACTCTTTTTATTGTTAATACAACATAGTAGAGTGTTCCTGATTTCCTTCAGTTTTTATATGGATCAATGCATATCCATTTTGAACAGCAATTGTTGCATGAAATTGGAGGAAAAGCATTTGCACGATTTTTTGAAACGATAATGGTAACGATTTATATCTATGTGTATATTACATGACTGTAGAAAAGGAGAACGTGTATGCATCCGGGAACTTTCACTGTGATCGGCACCGGTTCATTTTCCAAATGTCTTTTCACTCCATTAGATCAGAGTACATTATCAAGAAAGGGAAAGTACTTTTGTAGCTCACTCTCTCTTTATTTCAATCCGAAATCTAAAAGGCGTTAGTAGTTTGGAATCATTGAAATGAAGAGTTCTTGGGAGAGTAGCAATTATGCATTTTGTATTTTTTTGGCAAGGGTTTCATCAGCTTGAGTATATTATAAAGTTTGGTTATGGAATACAGGAAATTATAAAGCATGAATTTGAAATGGGAAAAGTGGGTGAGTCAATTATCGAACCAAAGAAACTTGCACGAGTGCAAAAGGAAAGAGTTATATTTTGGAAATACAAGGTGCGTAATGCAGATTACACTGACAGGAAATTTTCCTCCTAAAAATATTTCACTGCCATTTACGAAAAATTCGACTATGAATAATAATATAATAAATGATAGATGGTGAGATACTCAGTTTGAAAATTGAATGAAAAAATAGAATTCGTCCATATAATTTAAATTTTCAAATTCAAATTGCAATAATTGACTTTAGATATTTTGTTTACAAAACGTTTCCAGTTATGCAAAATGTAAATAAAATGCTGATTCTTGTTTTATGAAACACTTTTGGGACATCATGTCTAGCTGTTGTAAAGATTTGGATTGGTTACTGCGTTTTATTACTCGTAAAAACGACTACTGGCTGAGCATGATATTGCTACTGATGCGTTTCAGGGTGGATGGTGGTGAATTGAATAACCGGAAACTAAGGGAGAAAACGTATAAAACACACACAGAAAGATGGCCAAATTCCAGATGCCCTTTTTACTTCCGTTAGATTTCATAATGTTTGCATCTTGCTCTGATGTATACACAGAGTTTCTTTGTGTGTGGCATGGACTGCTTTTTTTTACTTTCTTTGCAATGTTGGAGTTTATTAGCGTTTTGCGTGGATTCTTTTTGTGTTTAGTTGACATGCAGTAATATGAGTCTACACCCGTCAGACTACATTTTATTTCACTGTACCAGACACTTAGCTCTGCTCCCTTTCACGTATTTCTCTCTGCTTCGTATTTATGTCCCCTTCTCACTTCTCTTTCCAGTTCCGTGTTTGGAGGATAAGAAAGGCAAGTAAGACTTGAAAACGTTGTCTCTGGTTCTTTGAACTGCAAATTGTATGAGAGATGGTGAGATGGTTGAACGTTGAACGGAGTGAATGGCAGAATGGAATGCAACTTTTGCTGCGTTAAAATATAGCTTTGTATTGCTCAAATATTTGTTAGGATAAGTTTCATTTTATTTTGCACTCCTTTGTTCTACCGGAAAGATGTACCTGAACAATTTATATGATTTCTACAAATATCGTAAAAACCGACCAAAAAATCAGAGATTTTAACTTAAGTAACTAAAGGAAGGTAGACCATAAAACGTCAATAAGCATATAACATTTAAAAAACACAAGACTTAACTCATATTCTTAACTTAGTGATTTTTTATGTGATGAACTTCAGTTTAAAAGAGAATACAAAGGAACTTACAATTACATATAGTGGATAACTGCGTTTAGCTTGAAGGAAAATACGATTCATTAAATTCTTTTATCCCATGTAATTAGCAGAGCTAATCTGTACAAAATACTTTAATGCGAACATCCTTTTAATGTTATATACTACATTGTAGTTTCATTTTCGGTTGTTTACTCTCTCCTTCTATCTCTTCAATGCCGAAAGATCGGGAGTGAAGTACTATTTTCAAATAACATAACATTTTCAGATAAATAACAGATAAACTGAGGAATATAGTTCATCAATTCTTTCTTTCTTTTTTAACACTACCTTGATAAGTAAAGTTCTAATCTCTATGAGATGTCTGCCTAACGCCAATACATTAGAACTTGTGAACTTTCGTCAGAACCTGACTACTCAACAATTCTATCACAAACATTCCAACTAAAAGAATTCGCTACGGTTAAAATTTTTACTTTATTACTTCAAACTTACATCAACGTAGCATTTCTATGATTTAGAACTTACATATGTATGAACTCCCTTTCTATTTGTATGTGTGTAATCAAGAAATTGACCCTTGTTTTACAATTTGTCAAGGCACCATGCCAAGTCGAATAGGATTATGATCAAATATTGACCAGATAACATGGAAGACATAGATAGCCTCCTGTAAACATGATAGTGGTATAGCGAACAACCGGAAACTATATGATATAAAACGCATAAAACACGCCGGATGGTGACTTTTTACCAGATGCCGTTTTTATTCGTGTTGTGTATAGATCTGTATTTGTACCAATGCATATGTTTGAGCCTACGTTGAATATGAAATTTCCTTGCTTTCCTATGCCAAGCCTATGTATTAGCGTTTTACTTGGATTCGTCTATTTTGCTGGGATACAATCATACAACAAAAAGGTTTGCAAAGTCACTTTGCATTCACTGCAATTTCTACTACTCTGTCTTATACTTTCTCTCCCTGTCTTACATCCCCCTCCTATGCACTCTCGCTTTTATTGGAGATCCGAAAAAGACAAATAAAAGATAAGACAGACGTGAACAAAACACTAAAATAAACTTTTTGTATTGTATTGTACTACTATGAAGTTGGGTTGAGGTTGAGCGAGGAATTCGTAAGCTTACCATCGGAGATCCGAAAAAGACAAATAAAAGATAAGACAGACGTGAACAAAACACTAAAATAAACTTTTTGTATTGTATTGTACTACTATGAAGTTGGGTTGAGGTTGAGCGAGGAATTAGTAAGCTTACCTAAGAGAACTAAAATTATTGATGCTAGAAAGGTTATGGAAAAGTTCATATAGCTTTTTCGCTTAACTTTCAATTTTAATAGTATCCTACAATTTAGTATAACAGAATCCCTAACTTAATGAATCAGCCAAAAGTTCAACCCCTTGTTAGAAATCTTCTTTGATGTGCATAGTTTTTATCCTTTATTTAAATATTGATTACAATCGTTACAATACAACTTCATTCACTTAAAAAAGCACAGCATTTATTCATTCAAATACCATTCGAAAGACTTCCATTACTTCCATACTCTTTTAGTGTAAGTGTAACCGAGTCGGTTTTATGTAGGCTTTCCATTGAATTCCTTTGACTTTTTAGGCATATTACTTTCCGACCAAAATTAATAACAAACTCGTGTAAATTAATACTATCTAGTTTGCACATACACATATATACACATATGTCAGTATATTAGCAGTTTAAAAAAATCTTTTATCGCTTTTCATTGCAATAGTTATTAAGTAAATAAGGTAAACCTGCAAATTAGATTCACACTTGTTTCTTACTTACCGGATACGGTTTAATTGATTAACAGCTCCGCCAACAAAACCAGTATGAATAATAATACAACGCAATTTTGCCAACCTGTAAATTGTTTTGTTTCGTAAGTAAAACTATTTTAAACAACTCAAATGAAGGATAAACCATTATTTATATATATATAAGTGTAAAACGCATACTTTACACTTATATGAAAAACTACTTACTTACGAAAAAGCAAACAATCTTGTGCCATGTTATAAATTGTACAGTTGAACAGTAAAGAATTATAATGCATGCGATTTGCTTTAATTTGATTCGAATTATATTAGTCACAATATTTATTAATTAATAGGCATTACTTTTGATTGTACACAACTTAAACACCCAGCTCTCTGTAACGATTGAAAGTGATACTGATACTGTGATCTTCCTTACTTGATCTCATTTGAGTCAGCTTCCGTAAACAGAATATGCGGAGGATGTCTATTGTTTCATTTCATGCATGCTTTCCAGCCAAATTTTTACATTATATAAATCCGTGTAGACTTATATAAATAGGTAGACTATTTAATAAACTGGTGCTTGCACAAAAAATTATAATAATACGAGTCCATGATTTTCAAAGTCCTTCAAATTACACTTCAATGGATCAGTTCACTTTGAACGTCAGCATGTACTACATCTTAACTGGAGACAATCATCATGCGACGCTTGGAAACCCTAAGTTTACCTCCTGGCTCGCCGCAAGACAGCCCACCACCAAGTCCTGCCACAACTGTCCGTGGACCTAGATCTGTATCATGGAGTATTCCAAGTCATAGCGCAAGACCATCCATATCCCTACCTGTGATACGGATAGAAAAGGTATTCACATTTACTAATTACCCAATATCTTAAACACACTTGTTCCATCGTATTTTTATTTTAGGCTGATAGCCAAAAAGACGAGCTTTCCAATGAAGATCCTAACCATCCTGACTTTATGGACTGGAGACGGCTTCACTTGAGCAGAGCCAAACTTTCTGGAATAAGCGAGATCGCCGCGGTGATGGCTGGCTTTTCAGTTGTTCGTAAATCGCAAAACCATATTTTAAAATGGACCGGTAAACGGATTGTACTCTAATGATAATCTTTTGTGAAGGTTGCCACTGTGGAGCTTCAAATAAATGATGACGCACATCCATATCTTTTAACTGCGTTCACAGTCACCACAGCTCTGCTCGTTTGTACCACAATGATGGCCATTATGATTTCAACTTGTATAAATCCCCATATTCAAGTAGTGGCCGAACTTAGCCCACATGTGAAAGCAAGTGAATCACCCCATAATCTGATGATGTGGTATATTGACTTATCTTGGGTGCTCGCAAATACCATCTCCATATTTTTGTTCGTGTTGGATGTCATCATTTTGTGCTGGATTAAGTTTACGTACTTTTCAGGTTGCTTTTAGACCCCAGATTTTCATTCCAGTCTCTGACTGCCCTACAAAAGATGAATCGTTTCAGATTTTAAGGCCATATTTGGTAATCAAACCAATTCCAGTAAGGTGCCACAGTCTGATTGCTTTGGCACCTTACTTGCCTTTAAATGGAAGATATCGTTTTGTCCGTAAACTGTGTGTAAACAGGGGTCTAAAAGCGACCAATAAAAGTCAAAATTGGTATTTAAAAAGAAACTGCATCTTGGTGTGCCACAGTTATCCTCAGTTTTGTTCTGTTTGGCGTCGCCTATTTTGGAGTGGTTTTCTACAGAAGGATTGTGAAGCATCAGTACATGTTATCAGATCTGAAATATCAGGAACTTGAAGCTATGCAGCGACAACTCGAAGTCTCAGCCACCATTTTGAATGTATAAAAGATTCATGAATAAAACTCATGCAAAATTGGAGAGTAGAATGTATTCATATTTCTTAAAAACTGAATAACCCCTGAAACAATTGCCGGCACATGTACCAGAAAAGGATTTTGCAGGGGTTTCACTTTGACTGTATTTTAGAATGTTTGCATCTAAATGCTCCCTCTTTAAAATCTGTCATCTC
>JAHZNG010000649.1:0-12593 GCA_027744375.1 Orchesellides sinensis
ATTCATTTAAACAAATTTATTTGGATCAAATTTTCTAATTTTATTTGTTTATCATTCAACAGGATACGAAGGAAATCCATTTTCTGCTTGTCACAGAATACCTGAGCCACGTAAGTACATAATAACTACATAATTTTAAATATAGCAATATCCAACCTTAAACTTATCCCTTATTTTTAAAACAATTATTATTGTATTTTATAGCACCACAAAAGGTACAAGATCCCTGCGTTCCCTCACCCTGTGGTCCTTTCAGTCAAACCCGAAATGCCGGTTCAACATGTCAATGTTCTTGCTTGCCCACGTACATTGGAAGTCCACCAAACTGCAGACCTGAATGTACTGTTAACTCAGAATGTCCACAGGATAAGGCTTGCGTTCAGCAAAAGTGTACTGATCCTTGTCTTCAAAATCCATGCGCTCCAAATGCAGAATGTAGGGTTCGAAATCATTCTCCAATCTGTTCTTGTCCATCTGGTATGGAAGGGGATCCGTTCATTCGTTGTTACCCAAGTAAGGACAATATAAAATACGGTAAATTTTGTAAAGACATATTACGATAAATATTAATTTGATTTGATTGATTGATATTTTTACGCTTACAGTTGTCAAAGAAGTGCCAAGAGAACGTGAACGTGATCCATGTAACCCATCACCATGCGGGGATAATGCTATCTGTACCAGAGTCGGTGACCGAGCTTCCTGCAGCTGCCTACCAAATTATCAAGGATCTCCACCTTTCTGTCGTGCCGAATGCGTGGTCGACTCTGATTGTCCTAGTAGCTTGGCTTGTAGAAACATGAAATGTGTTGACCCTTGTCCTGGAGCTTGCGGAGTCAATGCGGAATGTACAGCTCTAAATCATTCACCTGTCTGTCGCTGTATTACCAATTACGTTGGAAATCCATTAAGCTATTGTCATCAGCCTCGTAAGTCAAGCATCCGAAAATTCATTAGGTTTAAAAACCAACATAGTTTGTATTATTATTACATAAATGCAACTTTTGTCCTATTTCAGCACCAGAAATTAAGGAAGAAAAGAGAGACCCTTGTAACCCATCACCATGTGGAACCAATGCAGTATGCCAAGAAAGAAACGGTGCAGGTGCCTGTACATGTATCCCAGAACATTTTGGTGATCCTTACGTAGCATGCAGACCAGAATGCACAGTAAATCAAGACTGCGACAGAACCAAAGCTTGTGTTCGAAACAAATGTGTAGATCCATGCCCAGGAGTTTGTGGAATTAACGCCAGGTGTGAAGTACAGAACCACTACCCTACTTGCATTTGTCCCGATGGATACATTGGCGATGCATTTATTGAATGTCGGCCAAGACCACCTCCTGCTACACCCGCTCCACAAAGAACGCCTTCTCATACTGCTACAAAGAGCCTGAAAGTAAGAATACCAAATTATATACTTAATCTAACCTATCGAATTTCTCCGAGCTCAATTTAAAAATAAACTATTTTTCTGTGCTTTTAGGAATCCAAGAACCAACAGATCCATGCAATCCATCCCCATGTGGATCCAATGCTGTATGCCACAACAGAAACGGAATTGGCTCATGCACATGTCTACCTGAATACTTTGGTGATCCATATGCTGGTTGTAAACCTGAATGTGTCACCAACTCTGAATGTCCAAGCCACAAAGCTTGCCGTCGCAACAGATGTGAAGACCCTTGCCCAGGCGTTTGTGGAGTCAACGCTGTATGCCGAGTTGTTAACCACGTACCAAACTGTGCTTGTATTGATGGCTATGAAGGAAATCCATTCAGTGCCTGTCGTCTGATACCACCACCCCCTCCAAAACCAGTTAAACAGCAAGACCCCTGCGTGCCTAGTCCATGTGGTCCATACAGTCAGGCTAGAAACGCTGGTTCAACCTGCCAATGCTCTTGCTTACCCACTTACACCGGAAGCCCACCATTCTGCAGACCCGAATGTACTGTCAACAGTGACTGTCCAACAACTCAAGCCTGTAGAAATCAAAAATGCGTTGACCCCTGCCCAGCATGTGGTGACGGCGCAGACTGCAGAGCTATTAGTCACAGTGCCATTTGCTCATGTCCATCCGGGTTCCAAGGTGATCCATTTATCAGATGTACGAGAATACCACCTCCACCAATCGTACCCAGACCAGTCATCCCACAACAATCCGTTAATCCTTGTGTACCCTCCCCATGCGGTCCCAACTCAGACTGTCGCCCAACAGGACCCACTCCAACATGTACATGCAGACCAGGTTACATTGGAAGTCCACCTAATTGCCGTCCAGAATGTATTTCACATGACGAGTGTGCCAGTGTTCACGCCTGTATTCAAAACAAATGTGGAGATCCTTGCCCCGGTGCTTGTGGCTATGACGCAGAATGTCGTGTCATCAATCACACTCCAATCTGTACTTGTCTCCCTGGCTACGAAGGAGATCCATTCAGAGGTTGTTCCAGAGTAATTGTACGGGAACCACCACAACCAAGAGATCCATGTCCTGTATGCGGCTCCAATGCTCATTGTGAACGACAAAGGTGACTCAGGCTATTGTAAATGCGACCCCGAGTATTTTGGTGATCCTTACGTTGGATGCAAGCCAGAATGTGTGCTCAACACTGATTGCCCAACCCATCGTGCCTGTCGCAACTACAAATGCATTGACCCTTGCATTGGAACCTGTGGTGTTCATGCTACTTGCCGTGTTCATAATCACTCCCCAATCTGCACATGTGATGAAGGTTACATCGGCGATCCATTTAGTGGATGTCAACCCAAGCCCAAACCACCTCCAGCAATTATACGCCAAGATCCATGTCAGCCATCACCCTGTGGACCATACAGCCAGTGTAGAGATATCAATGGTGTGGCTAGCTGTAGCTGTCTCCCAACATATATTGGAAATCCTCCAAATTGTCGACCAGAATGTGTGTACAATGCCGACTGTCCCCTTGACAAAGCGTGTCAACAACAGAAATGCGTGGATCCTTGTCCTGGCGCTTGCGGATTTAATGCTCAGTGCAGAGTCGTAAATCACAATGCTGTCTGTGTTTGTGAAAGTGGCCACACCGGTGATCCATTCACTGGATGTAGACGTATTCCTCCACCTCCTCCACCATCAATTATTCGAGAGCCAACTGATCCTTGTAAACCATCTCCATGCGGAGCCAACGCTATTTGTCGAAATGTCAATGATAGAGCGCAATGTGAATGCCTCCCAGGTTACTTTGGATCGCCACCATATTGTCGGCCAGAATGTGTCTCGAATCCTGAGTGTTCCACCTCGCTGGCTTGTATTGGAAACAAATGTAAAGACCCATGTCCTGGAAGCTGTGCCCCATCAGCACAATGTACCGTGTATAACCACTCACCAAGGTGTACTTGTCCACAAGGGTATATTGGAGATGCATTTACATACTGTAGACTTGCACCACCACCACGTAAGTTCCCTTACAAAAATGCTATTCTCTTGTTATAATTTAATTATGGCTCCCTTGAATTAATCTCCCATTGTAATTTTTTTAATAGCCGAGAAACGAGACCCTTGTCAACCATCTCCATGTGGTGAAAACGCCATTTGCACTCGAAATCGTGACCATGGCTCCTGCACATGTCCACCAAACTACCTTGGAGACCCGTACGTCCGGTGTAGACCAGTTTGTCTTGTAAACTCAGATTGTCCCAGCGATCGTTTCTGCTTCCAACAAATTAGGTGCGACGACCCTTGTCCTGGAACATGCGGAGTTAATGCTGAATGTCGAGCTGTTAACCACAGGGCTCAGTGTGAATGCTTACCTGGCTACACAGGAAATCCATTCTCTCACTGTAGTAGGATTATAGTCAACATCCCAACAGAACCACCTAAATATGAACCCAAGATTGTATGTGGAACCAATGCGTTAACATCAACTGAAAATGGTCAAACAGTCTGCCGCTGTCCTCCAGACTACCATGGAGATCCGTATGTGTCCTGCAGACCGGAGTGTATTACAGATGACGAATGTGACAGATCAAAGGCGTGTGTGAGGAACAAGTGTGTAAACCCATGTGGATCTGGCGTTTGTGGATTTAGAGCCGTTTGTGAAGTTAGGAACCACCGTGCTATTTGCATATGTCCTGATGGACTCACAGGAAATCCATTCTCGTACTGTAGCGAAGTCAAAACACCTCCTCCAACACCTGAGCCAATCGTTGATCCTTGTTCCCCATCCCCATGTGGAATAAATGCTCAATGCACTTCCCGACCTGGGTCAAGACAAGCAACTTGCACGTGTCCCCCTCATCTTCAGTATGGCTCTCCATACATTGAGTGCAAACCGGAATGTGTTGTCAACTCAGAATGTCCCAACTACTTGGCTTGTGTTGCTCAACGGTGTATAGACCCTTGTCCGGGTAGCTGTGGAGTAAATGCTTTATGTCGTGCTGTGAACCATCAAGCACAATGCTACTGTCCACCTGGTATGGAAGGAGATGCAAGACTGAGATGCGCTGAGCGTGTACAACCACCCAAGCCTCGTCCAGAATGTGAGGTAGATCCTGACTGTCCAAATGATAAGCAGTGTGTACGAAACAAATGTCAAGATCCATGTCTAACTACAATTTGTGCACCCACTGCTGAATGTCGAGCTTCCAACCATCGCGCCGTTTGCAGTTGTCGAGAAGGGGAAACGGGTGATCCATACAGTCGCTGTTATACACGTGAGTACTTGAAGCCAATAATTGGAATTAGCTATTTAATTACGTCCTGTAATATGAGTTTTTTAAAAATTAATAATATTCATTTGAATATTTCAGTTGGATGCAGAAGCGACTCGGAATGCTCATACGATCAAGCATGCATCAACAAAGACTGCGTTAATCCTTGCCTGTACGACAAATGTGGAACAAATGCAGAATGTCGGGCGTCTGCTCACAGAGCTCAGTGCTACTGTCCCGAAAGGTTTTATGGTAACCCAAGAATTCGTTGCGAACGTCCCCAATGCGTTACTGATGAAGAGTGTCCCTACTACTTGGCTTGTATCAATGAAAAGTGTGCGGATCCTTGCAAGTGTGCTCCTGAAGCGAAATGCACCGTGTTTAACCACAGACCATCTTGCAGTTGTCCACCTGGAACAACTGGAAATCCTGCAGTGCGTTGCATAGAAGGTACAACTGGATCCAAACTAATTTTTTAACTTATAGGACTTATATTAGAAATTTTAGTAAATAACATTATTCTTTTAAAATTTAGTCGTTCAAGAAGTCAAGTATGAATGTCAAGTGGATGGAGACTGTCCAAGCAAACAGGCTTGCATAGAACATCACTGTCGCGACCCATGTCGATACGGAAAGCCTTGTGGAATCAACGCCATTTGTTCCGTACAAGATACCCTGCCAAATCGTCTTATGACATGTCAATGTCTTCCAGGCTATTTTGGTAACGCCCGTGTGGAGTGCCGACAACGTAAGTTAAATGATGATATAATATCCGGCGAAATAATCTGTTATTCAAACAAGACTTTAATCCAAAACTAATTGTTTTATTCCATTCAACAAGCAACACACATGTTTCAACCAAAAATATTAATATTTCTTGCAGGAAAAATAATAATGTAATACATTCCACACAAATTCATTCTAATCATAATAACAATTATGTTTTTTACAGATTTCTAACAGATTTGTTTACAAATTCACAAAACCACGGCACAGCCGCTATGAAAAAATTAGCTCATCATAATCACCTCCCATTTTCTCTACACAAACTCCATACTTCACCATTAATAATAATATTAATAACTACACCAGACCACTATAATTTATGTAAAAAAATGATAAAATTTGTGTGTGTGAATGAGAGTGTGCATATTAATCATGATTATTCCTAGAATATTTACATGTTACCCAATTAGTCTAGTCAATAATCCCATTTCTTCTGTAGCTGACAGTGAATTTAGGCGTTTTCTTCAATATTAATTCGGAATATATTAACCAATAATTCACTTTTACCAATTAACTTTTTTTTGCCTAAAGACAAAACTCAGCGTTGAGGAAATGGGTAAGTCTGTTTTATCTTCATGGTTCCTAATATGTGATATTGGCTGCTATCCTAACAGAGCCAACGCCAGCTCCAGGTTGTACCAGTGACGGAGAGTGTTCCTCTCGAGAAGCCTGCCGTCGTGGTCAATGCGTCAACCCATGCAGAGTTGCTAATCCTTGTGCTCAAAACGCGGAATGTGAAGTGATCAGTCATGCAGCTCAATGTAAATGTCCACCTGGCTTATTCGGAGATCCATACAGAAGCTGTTATCCAAGTAAGCTTATCATTCTTGCATTTTTAGCAATAGTCAAAAGCGCCTATTAATTTGCTCAAGAATAATCAAATTTAGCTTTTTAATAATAATTTTAATAGCCTATTTTGTTTGTTTTGCGCCGCATGTTTAAAAAATAATATTGTAGCATTTTTAATTAATGCATGACCACATATTATGAAGCATTTAAAAAATATTAATTATAATAGAAAAGCAAGCTAATTAGATTTTGTTTTTAATCTATTGCCATCAATCACTACCAATTTGCTACACAACCAAACACACCTAATACACACACGCAACCCTATTAATATCGTAATGACGACTAACTCTGATGATGTAGCTGCACCACGACCTGGAAGACAGTGCGCTGCTGATGTTGACTGTAACAATATCAATGCATGTTTGGAAAGCCAATGCCAAAA
This sequence comes from Orchesellides sinensis, assembly GCA_027744375.1. Lineage (NCBI taxonomy): Eukaryota > Metazoa > Arthropoda > Collembola > Entomobryomorpha > Orchesellidae > Orchesellides > Orchesellides sinensis. The sequence goes on from JAHZNG010000649.1 coordinate 6,712, forward strand.
CCCCTGCTTTGTTGCTAACCCTTGTCCAGAAACGACTATTTGCAAACCGTTCGAACACAAACCATTTTGCTGTCCTAAAGCTGTTGACAATAACGAGGGTGTTGAGTGCTACTCAGGTACATTAATAATTAATGATGCCTTTCTCGCTTTGTAGACTTGCTAATTAATACATAATCATTATAAAGTACATGGTTAATTCCGATATCCACTAATTACTCTAGAAAAATTATTATAGAAACATTAACTAAATGCAAATCCATCAAATTTTAATCCAGGTGAAAAGCCACAATGTACAGTTGATAGCGACTGTCTTCAGACGGAAGCCTGTGTGTCCCAGGTTTGTCGGGATCCTTGCGCAGTACAAAATCCATGCGGAACCAACGCCATCTGTAGAGCTAGTGCTCACAGACCGTTATGTATCTGTCCTCAAGGATGGGCTGGTAATCCACAAGTTAGATGCTACAAACGTAAGTGGACATCATTTAAACTCATAAATATATATTGCCCAAGCTACTCCCAACATTGCTAATGAATTTAATATTTTTTTTATGCAGCGGAATGTACAAGTGACCCAGAGTGTCCCCAAGACCGCCAATGTCTCAATGAAAAGTGTGTGGATCCATGTACGTATGGAACAGTTTGCGCCCCATCTGCCAAGTGTCGTGCAGTTGCCCACAGAAGCCAATGCTATTGTCCACCCGGCACCCAAGGAAATCCTGTGGAGTCTTGTGTTACAGTCGGATGTCAGTCCAACGACGATTGTGCACAGGATGAGTCATGTGACGCTGTTAACCGTGTTTGTAGACAGGTTTGTACACCTGGCGTCTGTGCCCCTGAAGCTTTCTGTGAGGGAAGGAATCACTTGCCAATCTGTCAGTGCCGCACTGGAACCACTGGTGATCCTTATGTGAGATGTCGACAAGAACCGATACAAGTTCCACCACAAAGAGAATGTGAAGAGGATGCCAACTGCCGTAGTCATCTCACTTGTGTCAATGGCATTTGTGTAGACCCATGCTCAACTGGCTCGCCATGTAGTCCATCCCAAGAATGTCGTGTCTTGGATACCTCTCCATTTAGATCGGTTGTTTGTCAATGTCCACCTGACACTACGTTTACAAAGAACGGATTATGCGTCAAGATTGGTATGTTTTAAAAGTTTTCAAGAATGCCATATTTGTATAGTTTTTTTGGTACTATATATAAGAATGTCGTATTATGTCTTCAGAAACAACACCAAGTGGCTGTAAGTCTGATGGTGAGTGTCAATTGACGGAAAGATGCTCACAGGGAAGATGTGTGGATGCCTGTCTTTTGGAAGCTTGTGGAGGTAATGCTGTCTGCAAATCTGTAAACCATCAAGGAATCTGCAGTTGTCCTCCAGGCTACCAAGGAAATCCAAGGATAATGTGCAATGGTATGATGAGTGAATATATGAACTGGCATGCTATTTTAAGTATGATACTTGCAAGTTTAAAATTGATTATATTGTGTAATGATTTTGATGGTACATTTTCTACGGTATATGGCCCTCATTTATGATAAATGTGTTATTATAATGCTCCGCTTCAATTTTCCACAGTCCCCAAAACACCAATCCAGTATGAATGTACAAGAGACTACGATTGTCCAACGGATCAAGCATGTATCAGTCGTGCATGCGTTAACCCTTGTACACTTGAGAAATGTGCGAGAAACGCGTTATGCCATGTAGAAAATCATACCCCAATATGTAGATGTCCTCAAGGTCAAATTGGTGATCCTAGAACGGAATGTACATTCCCTGAACCACGTAAGACCTCCATTCCCCCATTTCCCTACAAAAAAATCAGAACTTGATGAAAACAAAAGGACCAAGCAAATCATAGCAAGGAAATGTTTCCAATTAAGATATCCGCTGTACAAAAAATATATTTGCTTTAAGTGTTGTGCAATGATGTTGTCCACCTTCCTTGCTATATTTGTCTTGCCTTCTGAGTTTTGAGAGGGTGTTCCAAGATATTGACCGGTTGTGTATTATAAATTCATATCTATTCCGTTATAGCTCCTCTCACAGTGGGTTGCAGCTCTAATGCTGACTGCCCCTCAGACAAAGCTTGTCTGAACAAGGCTTGCGTTGACCCTTGTGATTGTGGCCCCAATGCTCAGTGCAGAGTGGTCAATCACTATGGTATTTGTATGTGTCCAGAAGGATATTCCGGCAATCCAAATTTGGGATGTTACCAATGTAAGCATTTGTTTTCCATTGTGTTCCACCGCACTTCTGCACTCTCACTATATATCATTTAGCTTCCACTAACTGTCCTCCACAAACCATAATTTCCAAATGCCATTTAACCTACAAGAAACTACTACTTTTAGCGTTTGCTTCTTCCTCTTCTACTACACTTGACATTTTATGGTTAACATGATAATTGATTATCACTTTAATTTTCCACATTCCGCATAATCTTCTCAATTACATACATTTCCTCCACACTTGGTTCTCCATCACTGGAGTGATGTTCAAAACACTTGTTCTGTTAACATGACACTGCTTCCTCTTCTTTTGTCTAACCTTACAAGGTTATTTTTGCTTCTTAACTCTTCTGTCTAACTGGAATTAATGCAAATTTATCTCTCATCAACTGATTTTATCCAAAAACTAATAAATGGGAGATTTTTGTAATTGTATTGCTCTGCTAATATAATTTTTGTAATCTCAACGCGGAGGACCAACTCATGCAGCTGTGCTAACCTGCTCGAAAGCCTTGCCAAAATATTCCATATTGTTGTTGTAAATAATTGTTGTCCATTCTCCCCCATCATCAATATTTTTAGTGGGCTGTTCGAGTGACTACGAATGTGCTGATGATCAAGTGTGCCAAAACCGACAGTGCCTTGTCGCCTGTCGTGCCCAAAATCCTTGCGCCCTCACTGCAAACTGTATTTCCAAGTCGCACCGTGCCAACTGTGAATGTCCTCCAGGCTACGAGGGAGATCCGTTTGTGCGTTGTGAACCCGAAGGCTGTAAAACCCATCAAGACTGTCCCTTTAACCGTGTCTGCTCCTCAAGAAAATGCGTGGATCCTTGTATATATGATAACAGATGCGCTCCAAACGCTGTCTGCATTGCCACCAATCACGCTGCCGTGTGCAGATGTCCAGATCACTTACCCCGTGGAAACCCGTCGTCATTCTGTGAAAGACAAGATATTCAAGTGGAGCCTCCAGAATGCACTCAAGATTTTGAGTGTCAAAGAGATTTGGCTTGCATCAATGACAAGTGTGTAAACCCCTGCAAGGAAATTGCTCCTTGTGATTCTAGTGCCAATTGTAAAGTAATTAACTCGGTTCCTGTCAGAACCATGATGTGTGTATGTCCGGACAACTGGGCTCCTAATGAGAATGGTCAGTGTAGACCAATACAGCCCGCATTGCCAACTCCAGGTTGTACCTCTGACAGTGAGTGCCCATCGACTGAAGCTTGTGTGAATGGAGTGTGTCGCGATCCTTGTGACTGCGGAAGAAATGCTCAGTGCTACGTGCAGAATCATCGCGCTGTTTGTACCTGTAAAGAAGGTCATGAGGGCAATCCTAACATTGCCTGTTATCCAGGTATGCAAATAAACATAGCTATAATTAAACACTCTGCCAGTTTGCAAATTAATTATTCAATGATTTCTAAAATTCTAAATATCCATTTTATTTTTAGTTGGATGCCGCTCCGACTCTGAATGTGACTCCAACAAGGCTTGCATGAAGGGAGAATGTGTAAATCCATGTTTGCTGGATCAGACCTGTGGCTCTAACGCGGAGTGCTTTGTGCCAAACCACAGAGCAGAATGTAAATGTCGTCCAGGCTTCCGTGGAAATCCATACGAAGCTTGCTACGTTATTGGATGTCGATCAGATTCTGAATGTCCTTCTGACAAAGCTTGTATCAACTCTGACTGTCAATACCCATGTTTGAATCGTAACCCATGTGCTCCAGCTAATTCCCAATGTATTAACGAGAACCATCAAGCAGTATGTAAATGCGATCTTGGCTACGTTGGCCATCCTTACTTTGCCTGTGACCCTGAACCCAGACCAGAATGTGTTGTAGATAGCGACTGTCCTTCACAATTAGCTTGTATTGACGACACATGTCAAAACCCATGTAGAGTTATACATCCTTGTACTTCTCCCGCCGTTTGTCGTGTAATTGACTCGTCACCTGTTAGAACAATGATATGTGAGTGTCCGGATGGCTATGTCGGTGGCAGAAATGCTACCTGTCGACCGGTGAAACCGCTAGAGCCAATCGGCTGTCGAAATGATGATGAATGTAATGCAGATCAAGCCTGCTTCTACGGCGTTTGCCGTAATCCATGCCAATGTGGACCAAATGCTGATTGCAGAATTGTAAATCATAAACCAGTTTGCTCCTGCTTAGAAGGATATGACGGAAATCCAGATGTTGGTTGTCACCCAGGTACGCCCTTTACAACTAATGTGCTCTTTTTTCAATCTAAATCTAGTTTTCTGTTATGCAAACACTAATTAAATTGTTTGTTTTTATATTTTAATTTACAGTTGGTTGCCGATCCAATAGCGAATGTCCAACAACACACGCCTGCGTCAACAGAAATTGTGAACCCGTTTGTGCCCCATCACCCTTGCCACCTTGCGGTGTGGGTGCCACATGTCACGGCATAGCTCACCAAGCCATATGTCAATGTCCCGTAGGTACACGAGGGGATCCCTTCGTGTCCTGTATTACAATCGGTTGCCAGGCTAACGAGGAATGTCCAAGTGACAAGGCTTGCATCAACGGACGATGTGAAAGCCCTTGTGCTGTAAATAATCTATGCGTTGCCCCTGCGGAATGTAGAGTGTACGATCATAAAGTAGACTGCTCATGTCCACCTGGTTTTGAAGGCAGTCGTGGCACTAGTTGTCGAAAGGGTATTAATCATTCCATAAATCATACTTCAACCTCTTCTTCTCCTTCTCTAAACTATTCATCTGATATGATGTTTCTTGTTCTTGATTCTGTGATTGCTCATGCTCATTGTTGTAAAATTATCCTTTCTGTACATGTAGTCAAAGTTGGATGTGAAAATGATATCGAGTGCCCATCTAAACTTGCCTGTATCAAAGCTCAATGTAAAAATCCATGTGAAGAGGGCAAGCCCTGTGGAATCAATGCGGAATGTCGAGTTCTTGACACGTTACCTGTGAGAACCATGGTTTGCGAATGCTTACCTGGCTATCGTGGTAACGCAGCAATCCAGTGTGAACTTCGTAAGAGTGCATTCATCATTCCCTTCTGCTATTACTTCCTTAACTGCTCTAACCCCCTAGCACATTTGCACATAATATATAATGATAAGTGTAATTTTAAGTGTATGAGGGCCTAACAACAACGAATTAACTCAATACTCAGCAGATTGTTGTGAAGATCAACATTTTTTGACAATTTTACAGCTAAACACGTATTTGACATATGTTGAGTTAACGTTATGGTTTATTTAAAATCCTTTCTAGCACCTAAATGTGCCACCGAAAGAGGTTATGTACTTGACGAGAGAGGTGGCTGTACTTGTCCACCAGGTTATGGCATTGATGACGATGGTAATTGTCGACCATGCCCAACTGACAAAGGTTTGAATTAACAAAAACGTTTTTTTGTAATTAGGTTTATATTCAAATTCCATTAAAACACTTTTATTTTTGTGATTCACAGGATTCAAGCTGAATGAGAATGGCAGGTGCATTTGTGCCACAGATAGGAACTTTGTGTTGGACTCTCAAGGCAACTGCGTGTGCCCTGTGGATCAAGGATATCAAATCAGGGGTGACATTTGTGAACCAGTACCACCTGGATGTAAGGCCGACTCAGACTGTCCTTTGGATAG
>JAHZNG010000650.1:2687-14691 GCA_027744375.1 Orchesellides sinensis
CTTTTCTTTTTAGTCCTTGAATAATCCTTCATAATAATAATATATTACTGTAATGGCAATAAAGATGCCCTGGTGTACATTTTCAATGAAACTGATGCTGCTGCTGGCATATTTAAAGTCTGTCTGCCTCTGTGCATTATAGATTTGATATATAACACTGTCCTCATATCACAAATCACAACACAAGAAGAGTGGGGTTTTGTAGAAGAGTAAAGTAGTGAAAACATTAATCCACACGCCGACGTCGACGGCTGCTTCTGGCTTACATACATTTTTGGGATGAAAAGAGGATTTTTGATTATTCACGAAAGAGGTAAAATATGCATGCATGTGTACAAGTATCTCTTTCTGTCTGTGAGGTAGCTTACTACGTATTATATTTTTATTTTTACATATACCTTCTTTTTCAAAACCGAACATTAATATTGACCCTGCTATGTAATATAAATATGCATGGAAAATCCATACCATGAATCAAAGAAGTGGACGTGGCCTGTTATGGTGAATGTATTATTTATTCCTTTCTTACCTCCAAACTTCCCGATTAGAAGTTCCACATTTTAATGTATGCCTAAATGCATATACTTTCCAAAAAACATCAAAACCATCACTTGAAATCCGACATTATAAAAAATCTCCAAAATTCTTTCCGTATTCAGAACATATGCAACTGCGATACACTTCTGCATAATAAAAAAGGCCTGTCATGGTTAATCAACATTTTGTCATGCACCTTTGAACTAAGCAAACTATCCAAACGACATTTCATATCATACATATGCACACCCATCTAAAAAACTGCTCATCATAATAATCATCTTCATTCTATACCAGGGAAAGATGCAAATCGTAATAAAAAATCAGTCAGCTAAAGAACCACACGAGAACTAAAAGAGCCTATTCATTTGGCCGTCAGCAGAACCCAAACAAAATACGTTATCCAACAACAAAGTACTCTATATACAGTATTGTCCTATGCATTCAATTCACCTTTCCGCAAATAGGGAAATAAAAATTTTATTCTCTTGCATAATAATAATAATACTTTTTTTGTTCATGATAAAAAACTGTTCCCTTCTCAGATATCGATAAAAAACTGATAAAATATTCACCCATTTTCAAATCACAATTTATGCATATGTATAAAAAAAACATTACCCTCTTCTTCTACCTTACTTTATCTACCCACCAGGAAGAAAATTCAGTTACAATATTTTTAACAATGCAAAGCAAAGCTTGGAAAATAGAGGGAAATGCACTAGCTGTGATGTGATATATGCCGATGATGCTTTAAAGCTTGAACAGACAGATTGCGATACAAATAGAGAAAGCAGGCCTTGAATGACTATGACAGCAGGGGTAGTTACATGCTCTTGTGTACTTGAGTACCGATCACAGTTCGACTTTTGAGTGCGTGACTCCATTCATGTTTCCACGATAATATCCTTTTATCCACAAAATAAAGGGACTGCTTCTTGCCATCACACTCTCTAACCCTCTATTATAGGTAGCAGTAGTTGTTAGGATATATAATGATGCCCCAAAAATGTTGGTGATTATTGTGATTGTACTTTTATAATGCTCACATCGTTCACGCCTGGCAATTTTCACTTTTTTGCTTAATTTTACTTTTTATTATGTGAGCATACCCGGAAGAACGTGGTGGTGACTGTTGAATAGAGGTCTGCTCTTGAGCAAGGATTTTGATATAAAAATTACATTTTTATCATAAAGCATAATAAAAACTGTCAAAGGTTTTGGAGTTTTTACGGAAACCTTTATTTGAATCAGGAAGGAGTTTTGGAAATCACCTGGTCCTATATCTGCGGATAAAATCTACATATGCAAGGTTCAGAAAAACCCCCTATGATCTTAAAGTCTCAATAATAATGATGATCATGATCAAAACACCAGCTGTATATAAGGGAATAAGAGTAAAAACCTTTTTTAAAATTTTATTCGGATCGCATCAAAAACCGTCACGTTTTGCATTTTTGATTTGGCTTTCTCTACAATGTCACATTTCAAGGATTAGATAAATGTATAATGCGGTGGAATGTAATGATTTCCCTTTCCACTTTTAATATTAACCGCGATCAAGGAATCAATACCTACGATTCTGCTTTTCACATCCAAAAATGTATAAAAGCATTAGTAGAACTAGGGCTTACTTCATATTGATCAAGTTGAATGATGAAACACATATATCAGCATTAAGATTTAGATACGGACAAGTAAAACGAAACAGAACGTAAGATTACAGAACCGGAACGAGGTTCCCTTAAAACTGTAAAAAGTCTCAATGCCAATAAGACAGAAAGAATGGGGAGAAAAAGCCTGTGTGCATATGGTAAGTACTTGCTTCGATGACTCTGAGGAAACATATGGCTGGAGGTCTCAAGTAACTGACCAGATGCTTAATATTATGCCTTTTTCCACCAAAACAACAAAAATCTTCAAAAAAGCAAAAACGAACGCCTTAAAGGATGAATATGAATCTTGAAGGAAACCGAAAACTGATATACAAAGCCATCATATATCACTACTGCATCCCTACATTACAAAATAAGTTTTGTTGGGGTAAAAATTAGAAAAAGATCCCCAAACATCCTTAATAAGAAACATTCTTCCAATAAATCCTTTTTTTCATATACCACATGCACAATTCCCTCATTCTTGACATTGAAACGATAATTCTGTCCCGTGCCATCTTTTTTTTTAGCTTCCCCTTTGATTTTTTGTGGAAGAACAAAGAGAACTGTATTTTCTGAGCATTTGACCATAACAGTTGTGTGTACATGTGCGTATAATGCTCTTTGAAGAAAGTAAGAGCTAATAAGTATATTCTTTCCAAATTCTGTACTTGATAAGTACTTACAATGCTTACAGCCATTACAAGGCTCCACATATTGCTCAGGCACCCTTTTGTTACATATATGCTTCCGTTATTGTTTTCAATTTTGATGAAAATACATAATGTAACAATAATTGGCTACAATTATGTAAAAATTGTGATATAAATAATATGTATTCTAGTATACCATCTAAATGATATGTAAAATGAACTGGATTAGGAAATCCCTCGTTTCAAAAGGACAAGGGACAATACGTTACGAAGATACGTAAACAATACTTTAGGTCTACGAAACAGGATACAAGAAGTTATTATGTCCTTCAAACTAATTGCATTTTGACACAAGAAGTGACTTTTAATATATTATGGAATAATAGATATCATTTTCTTCGTGGCTTTATATCCTTTTCCATCCATAATGACACATAAATAAACATTCCAATACGAGGCCAAATCATTGGGATGAAGGAATCTAGGAAAACTTGAAAGTTTCATAAAATCTACCATCAAATTTCCCTAATAAATAATATTCGTACAATTGTCAGATAGCAGATGAAACTTGCTATGTATTATCTCCTCAAGCCATCAGCAATTTCAACATGGATACATAGGTCGTGATTCCCACAATGAGATTTGTAATGACGGGTCACATTAACTGTGAGTGACAGTGTAACAGTCAGCATTCAAAGATTAGATGAGATGCATGCTTTATATCGTAAAGGACATGTTTTGTACTTTTACATCATCATATTTACTTCATAAAATCATGAGAGGCTACTTCTTCACGCTATTGGTATTGGTTTGATGAAGGAAGACACTTTAATTTTGAGGGACGAGAGTAATCATACCCCATCCATTCCATGCATCTTAAGAATAACAATAATTTTTTGAGAGAGTAGTGCAAGACTGTAATGTTAACTAAAACGATTATTGTAATGTACGTATGCAAGGATTACTTTTACATTCAAAATGTTGTTATTACACTGAACGATACAGCATGATCTAATATGCCACACCACGTATCTTCCATGTATTGTTTGGCACAAAGGCAAAAAGAAAAGGTCCCAATCTTGATATGGTAGCCCCACCTCCACTGCCCATATCTATCGACCTTTCAATATTTTTCTTCTTTTGCAGTTACCCACTAAATTAAAATCTACATCTGATACTACTACCCTGACCTATATTATCAAAAAACACTTCTTAGAAAAACATCACAAAAAGGGTAAGACTGGGCGGACAGATATTGAAGGATGGATATGTTATCGGTATACTATATTCTTTTTACGATTAACGCTCTGAATTTTATCCAGGGGTCAGAATCAATTTACCTTTTATTACTACTTATTGACTGCTGAATACAGCTCATCAAACGCAACAATGATGAGATGAGAGAACAAAACCTTTTCCAGAAATTTTCTGGTGTGCGATGGAATAAATATTTTTATGAGTTTTGGAAATTCCTAAAATTCCTTAGAAATATCTTAGTCCGTAATGAATTCAAGCATTATGCATCTAAAAAGATAATGACTTTGGTCATTACATAAAATAGTTAAAAACATCCTTACCCTGTCGCTACAGACTTAACAGAAACAATCATCGCAAGGTTTTAAAATTTCAACAATAAACTTTACTGTGGCGATCTTAAATGTATGCACTAGTCACATGCCAATAGCCTGGGCTTCGATAAGGACTTTAAGATCTTTTGTATCAATGTACGATTTACTTTACGAATTAATACGTTCCTGTTGATTGCCCGGTCGTTGATATGAGGGCGCATTTACACAAGGAGGCAGTGATAGTAATACTAAACTCAAACAAATTTTTTGATCTCTTTGATACTCATCCCTTTCATCATAAAATTTACATTACGTCAAGGAATATAATACTCTATAATTAAATCAACCTCGATTGATGTATCCATTGCATATCTCTCACATCTATGCAAGCTCTAAACATTAAGTATCGATAGCTAATGTAATACATACATAATAATATTTCTGTTGATGAAAAGTAAGGCTTGGAAGTAATATTAAATTAGCGTGTCCGTGCTAATAAAACTTTCTCAAAACTCTTTTTCAGGTATACATATCTACTCAGCGTTGATTGTAGTTAATGTCTTTACACTTAAATTCTGATTATTGGATAGACAAGCAGAAATGGATAGCTTGATAATATTTTTACGATTTTTCAGTCAATGCCTTTTTTATCCTGGATGAGATTGCGATATTGAAAAGTTTGTATGGTAATACTGTACATCAAATCCTAATAGAGATACTGTATTAATGAAAAACAGTTTTGAAAGGTTTGACCAACACGTTAGCCTGATGCTGCTTGAGTTAACTGACTGAGACCTTGCAAGCGTTTGTGAATCAGGTATAACTATACAATTACAAATCTTTCCAAACTCCTTTTGTACTCGATTTCAATGTTTGTACACATCTGTGTCAATGCGTAAACTTAAATTACTACATATAGAAAGGTTTCAATTTTCTTCAACGTAAACGTAACCATAAAACAAGACGAATGGATTTAATAGCCATTAAGACCTTCAACCTTCATCTGCTTTGTTTTCTCTATTGTGCCTCGTTTCCATTTTATATATAATCACAAAGAGACAGCATTGTCAAAATTGGAAAATTAAATTTGAAATCGCAGCCTCCACCACCACCAACCACAAAGTAAAAAACACATAACATCCCATGGAAAAAACCATTTAGCACATTCAAAATTTCATATACATACATATATACATATATATAACAAAACATCTTATATTGACTGGTCCATGAAAATATTTGTATTATGCTATAAATAATACCGCCATGTGAATCATAATAACTAACAATAAAATATTGAATTCCAGCTCATAAAAGATCCCAACTTGGATGTATTTTATTATTAACTATGCAAGCAGAAATAACAATCACGACTGTGAGTGGGTGATATCGACATGATAGAAAAGAAATGAAGGTATGTATGTATGTAAAACCCTTTCCATATACAATTATTACATGCAAAGGGGAAACGCAGCTGGCGTTGGCATTTTAATATCTTCTTAATTTATACTTGGCTTATTGTAGTTAGTCCATTCTGTAACCTGTCCGTTGCTAAAATAAAAACGATGACTAAGTTTGAGATTAAAATAAATGAAATACCCATAATATCTCTATCGGTTTATGTGTTCACTGCTAATTCACTTTCTGTAGTTATTTTATGTGGTGCGGATCTACAGATTTTAGCAGACAAAGAACCGGTACAAATGTGTACCTTGAGGTAGATCTCAAACCTGGATTGAAATGGCGTAACATTCATTTAGCGTCTGTAGATTTTATTGCGTTTCATGCAAATGCTTATATGTATATTTGCATTAAACAAGTGGATTGAAATACTGGGTAGAAATATTTAGGCAATAACTCCAAGCGTGTTTAAGTCTGCAACAAAAACCTATAAATAAATTCAAGTTGATAGAAACTATTGAATGCATAAAAGTCATGGCTAGGTCGCCATTTCCATGATACATCATTTTTAAAAGATCATCTACTCTGTTTTGCACTAAGGTTTTATTGGTACAATGAAAATTATCGACCGAATTGTTCCACCTTCGACCTAGCCTCCTTGACAATGACTTTTCTCAAAGCCCAGAGAAAAGCACATACACTGCATATAAAGTAGATATCGATAAAAAGTCTTCATGCCCATGATAAAATACAAGGCAATCACAACAAATGCTAGACCTAAAGAACGAACCTTGAACTTGAGACGTTTTCATGTAAAACTTTTCTCTCCGATTGCATCTACCATAATGCAATACCAACGAATTTACAGCAGTACAATAAAATTACATGAGCATGTGCTCAATTTTTTTGTACGAAAGTCTTGTGCATCCCTTTTTGGTTACTTATCATTCTTCAACTTTCGATTTCCTGGAATCATTAGAAAAGAAAGAAAAGATGATCTGCAGGTCAAATCTATATGTAATATAAAAGACGAGCCAGACGTTTTTTACATTAAAACTCATTCAAGGAACATTGAATGGGAGTAACAATAAATGCTTACATTTTTGGGTACAGTAAGCTATTAAAGTTGTTCGTAATAGTATACGGTAGTGCATTAATTCCTTTACAGCAATAAAAATCCTAGATATGTACAAAATACATATAAAGATTTCGATCCCAAATCCATCAGAAAGTTTTGGTAAGACAAAAATCATTCAATAATGGCTACATTACTGGATTTATCAGGAAAGCACAATAAAAGGTTGTTTTTCTTCAAATTTAAGCATAGCACAGTAGTAGCGGCTGGATTTTTGATTGAAGAACCAAAAGGAGATTTTCTCCTAATCATGTTAAAGAAGCGGTTGATCGATTGGAAAGAAATATATGTAGGGTTTTATATACATATTTGCAGAGAATCCATAACTTCACAGTTTAATTTTTAAGATTGGAACATGTGGCCTTATAATAAGTAAGGCTTTAGTTGGTGCAAGTACCCAAGTCACAAGTACCCCCGATGTAACATGGGTAAGTATGTATGAATTTCATCATTACGCATTTTCTTTTAGGAAGGAAATCAAAGAAACATCATTGTTCACAATGAAGATTCCTTGCAAGGAAAGGAAGGAGCCAAAAAATAATAAATAATATCATTTATATTAGAAGAATGCGTCTACAAGCACAAGCATTTCTTTCATTATCATCGTCATCATAATAATATCACCATTTGTCCTCGAGTCCTTTTCTTTCAAAGTTGAGCCGGTAAAGTAGCCTTGCTGAATGAATGGTATGGTTTTTGAGTAAAACCTCTGGTAGAATCAATCAAGTACTCATCCATCTCAATCTTTTTTCAAAAAATATCGTTGATGGAGGTACTTAAGGCTCTGTGCCATTCTCCTAGTATGCCGCTTTAGGTCAACAGCCCAACAAGACCTCTGACTGATGGGAAGATAGCATGCTACAAAATGGTGAACAATACCGTATAAAAACTGCCTAAAGGAAAAGTACTGCAATGACTTTACATTATCCTGTGATATGTGGTAAATCGCTGCTACTTTTACAAGCCTACGATCACGATCACCAGAAAAGGTCATAAGTATTCGGATTTGGTGAAAATTTGTGTAGCATATAGGCAACACACAGAAATCCATTCAATATTTCTTATAAGAAAAGGGTATCAAATCAACCACCATCATTTTTCGATCAACCTTAATGTATTATTCACAGGGTGTGACAATTTTCATAAATGCAAATGGTACAACGTATAATATGAAATAGAGTATCCAGAAGGAACGGATTAAGAAATATACGTATTTATCATTTATAATTTACAATATGCATATGTCCTGTGAACGAGTTTTCCTTTAACCAGTTGCAAGCTGAAAAAATGAAAAATTATTATCACATTTGATGTGCCCCCTTTGTAGTGACTGTTCCTTATGTGTATATTACTACAATATCATTTTAAGTTTTGCTGCTGCTGTGTGAAACTGAAAATTCATTAGAATATGACAATTTTCGTACAATCATTTTTCTCACTATCAGTTATCCATCTATCACGTGGAGAAAAAGCAGCCTTTTCACAATTTTCAGGTTGACAATGAACATTTAGGACAACAATGTCGCCATAAAATGCCTCTGGCAAGTTGGTATGTGATCTCCCATAACATTGATCCTATCTGTATGTTATCAGCAGCATGAAAAGTAAATACATCTGGTTTATTATAAAATTGACAGCAAAGAATGTACTATACATTCAGTGAATACATTTACATATAGTCTGCCAACACGTAAACTCGATCATTTAGATCATTTAGTTATTGGCTGTATAGGAAGTCTGGGGTACTTACGGATAACTACCAAAGGGCCATTTAAGCGATGCTACTGCTATGCAAATGGTGGCGCACAATAATCTGGATGACAAAGAATAATGCTTACCTATATCATCTGTAAGTTTTTTAAGTATAAAATTATACATTTTGCAATTAAAGTGCATGTGTATATCGATTCAGCGGTGAAACAACATTGTAATATATCACCCGCGAAGAGCTTAGCCTGGTCGGCTTAATTTCATTCTTCCTGTCGGCAACAAAGAATAAGACAAAGAAAGAGAGACATTACACCCAAGAGGCTGATAGGGTCAGGCGGTTTCATTATAAAATAGACAAGAAAATTCTGATTAATCATCCTAGCTATGGATCATCCGGCTGGATAGAAAACGTATAAGTCATTAGGTATACATTTCTATGGGGTGGACTGGTGGACTTGTTTACAAAAGAGTCAAGTGAGTGAACCCAACATTACTCTCAAACAATGCAAGAAGAAGTCAAGGGTTTAGTGATGTTCACAGTTTACTCTCTTTGTTCAATGGAAATATCTGTACGTATAAGATTTTATAAAGTTTTGTATCAGAAAGAGAAAATTATACAGGCGCACTGTCAAACTTAAATAGCTAGGCAAACACTATCCGGGATTTCTGGAGCCACCACGCAACACTGTTTGTCATGCAACGTAAAAGGAAAAGCAAATTGGGCCTGAAATGATCATGTGAGATCTTGAATTTCATACATTCAGTTCGTTGGCATATTTTTTTACTTCTGGGAATCATTCAGCTACTTTTAAATTATCAAATATACGAAAATTTCATTGTTACTATCACGAGTATGACTCTATCCGTTTGATGATTACCCCTCATTCATACTCATCCCATGTGTGTGCATTATATAATATAGCAGCGACTCTTCGATCCATCTCAACCTGTTTTCTGTGAAATTGATTTAATATATTCGTGAGATGCTGCTCAACTACTTGCTATGTACACCTACCTGAGTTCAATCTTACTGCAGGTACCTAACCAAGAAAGTTTATCCCTAAATACATAGGTTTAATTCCATGAATGACCCAATTCAACATCAATGATTTTATCATATAATCTAGCTACCGTTTTCTTGAAACCGTTCCTATCCAAAATATTAAACTATTCGGGTGGTAATAACAATTATCCAGTATAATTTTTAGAAAACTCTTCAGATTCGAAAGGATTAAATAGGAGGAGGATATTCTGATTAATGTAGACTTGATCTCGCTTATAAAATGTTTTTGAATAAATTCATGTTCATGCTCTTCACAGGACGCTCCTTTATTGACTTTTATAATGCTTCGAATGACGTCAGTTGTTTCTTGCAATTAATTAGCCATGATTACCAAACGCATCAGGTAGGTAGGGTATTGTGACTAATGCCGCCCGGAACAATCTCGTGGTATACATCAAGTAATCTAAGCTTGTAACTTGTAATCATGCATAGCATCTTTATCAACTCATTAGTGTCATCAAATATATGAATCATCAAAATCAAGCTGTAAACAGTGAATAGAGTTAAAAAAGTATAAAATAGTATTACTCACTCATACACCTAGCATTCAAAGTAAACGTTTTTAAAATGCATCAAAACAATAAAATACCCTATTATTATCTTGTCGTAGCGCCGCCAGATCACCTTGCGTATCTACAAAGGTCTACAAAAGTGCAATTTGATCGAACCACGCACGATCAGATATCAAGACATACCTGTTTGCAGTCTTGGCTCTTCATAACATAACGTGATGTATCCTTAGCAGAATAAATCAACCAAAGCATTTTATATGGGACTAGGTCGCAATTTAATTATATTAAAAAGCCGTTAATCTTACGATATACGTACAGTCGCCCACAAGTAAATTCCAACTAAAGACTATGATTTTCGTATGGATTACTCATACGAGCCTTCCTTACCATTGGAACTTGATTCCTGCGAATTTAATTCTTGATTTTAGATATTTATGCATATAAAATAGTTTTTTGCACTTTTAGGTATACTTCCCAGACTTAAGCGTAGTCTGTCTGCAAATCTTGATGTGGTACATGTATCATTTATTTATATGCAAATGATCTGGAAAAGCATTCTGAGTTCAAACGAATTATAAAAAAAGTTGTTGGTTATATAGAAATTATTAGAGTGTTGTTCTTCTGGAGTTCACAGACAGAGACCTTGATGCTTATCTGAATAAGTGGCGACTTGTTTATTACTTATAGCTGTCATGATATATTTGTAGTATGTTTTGACATTATAATACAATTTCTTTAAAAGTTGCAAATTTATCAAATGTCTCAAGTGACTATTGTTACTTTATACTTTACGTATATGGTATTTAAAATCATTCCAGATGAGTCTTTTAATGCTATTAAATGATAATCTTTACATACTTAAGACATCAATTATTACAATTAAGGTTAGACATAAAACATTCTACGATTTTATACGTATATATAAGACAACGATAAAAAATGCTACTAAAATGTTCAAAATCAAAGTCGTACTTGTGGTATATGAACTTAGTATAGTGTATATGATGGTAAAGTACCTCATTAATCTGCATTTTTGATAGGTTGCAGAAACAGTACATTGATTCCACAGCATACCGTTAAGAATTGCAATGACGCTTGCAATATAAATGATTCCCAGAGTGAGCTGTTTTAAAAGAAAAAAAGAAGGCCGGTCATGCCCTCTGCTAAAACATGAATGACGACGATGATCTGTGTATCATTCAAATGTAAACAGTGGATATATACAACGTATAAATCATCATATAAAAATTATTTCCTCATGTGTGCTTCATTTGCCAATTTACAAACATGGGATTTCGGGAAATTTGCATGATCTCATTTTTATCAACTCTCATCGTCCGTATGGAAATCATATAATGTGAGAAGAGAAATTACGGTCGATAAATAAAACGACTATCATATCAACATCTTATGTCTTTCCCTTCTCCGAATTTTGCCTACATCAACATACATGCAAAACAGACAAGGTTTGATGTATTCCTCCGATGATAGCAACTACTCATCTATTCAGGATTCAATGAAAGGGAAACGGCGTGTGTCTAACATATCCAGTTTCGGAGTTCTTTTCTTAAGAACAACATACGAAATGAATTATTCCTGTTACACGCGGATCATGATGACGCTGAAAGAAAAATGCGTATGGATAAATGATGACAGGACAACTATTAAAATAAGATTCAGCACTTGGCTCCAGTTCAATAAAATGCTTATTAAATACAAGATCCCTGTAATAATCTCAATGCATATGTACCTACTTAAATAAAACCTTTT
>JAHZNG010000651.1:0-16762 GCA_027744375.1 Orchesellides sinensis
AATGCAGAGCTTTTATATAGTTAATTTCCAAGTTTGATGGATGACGTAGTAAATGATTATGTATTTTAAATTACTCGTATTCCAAATATAGACTATATTTTATTGATCACAAATCATGAAGGTCTTTGTTTTTGATCTTCACGTTCCCCGTTTCTTATTAAGAGCGTGGGTTTCATCGTCTGTCCATGACAGTTTTCTAGGTGTAAACGTGTGGTTCTCGGTTCTCGTATGACACAAGTGACAATGACATTCCGTGTTACAATATCTGTATTTGTTAATATGCTCTTATGTTGTCCCGCTGTTTTTGTATAGATTGCTATTATGTTAAATATGCATTTCGAAGAACAGCAAGAATGCTTAAATAACAGGAAAACGAAAACAACCTCATGTGGACTCAATTTTTCCTGATTCCAGTATTCCATTTCCATCATTGAAGGTTAGAAAGCAGTCGGATTTTTTATTAGTTTTTCAATTTGGATCTGAAAAGCAATGCGAACTTTTATACTTCTACATATTCTTATGAATGAATTGTTGATTTGCAACACATGCAACCTTACAGCCTCATCACTGAGAATAAATAAAGCACGGGTGCAAATGTCAGAGGCTACAGACCTTGAAAATCCAATCAGTAAAAGTGACTTTGTCGTGAAAAGAATTGCATGAACACATTTAAAATTTATAAATTAGACAACACGATTTTGTATGGCAGTTTTTTGTACATGTGTACAAATGTACTTTGTAAATGGGACTCAGTTTCCTCATTTCGAATTCATCAATTAGTGGAATGAAAAAACATATGCATACACAGTTATGAGTTCAGTCATCCATGGAGAAGGCGTCAGAGTAATTGCCTCGCTCTGTCTTACATGTGACATTCAACAAACAGAAATGACAAGCTATAATTGCTAACTATGCGGACATGACATTAAAATTCTAAATGTAGTACACTTACAAAGTAAATGTATGTTTTGTTTACTATACTATACATTAGTAAATATCACGCTTGAATTGTAGCATGCCAAACCAGAATATATAAAAAGAATGTACACAAATGGTCCAGAGGTCATCATCATCATGAATGGTGTGGTGTAAGTTTGCATGGTGGAAAACCAGCAGTCTCCAGCAGTCACTTTTATTGTGCCCTACAATTGCAGGTTTGTTTGTTAAAGTAAATGTTGTCTTACATCCATTGTGTAACTCCATCAATTAGCATTTATTTTTTCCCACACCCAACGTTTTCTAGAAATTCTAAACTGTTTCAGTTTGCAACGTACACACACGCACTCCAGTGCAGCTAGTCAAGTCAGTCATCTCTCAAGTAGACCAAGAAAATTGTTCATTTCACACCGTATTTACAACGTGGCTTGTCCCAACTTTTCATTGTTCTAACCATATTCAGTAAGACAGAAGGAAATAAATCCAGTTTAAAAAAGATTAAGTAAAACCTATTAAAATGCCAGCAAAAAGGTTTCATCATCCTATTGTGCGCTTGATTTTATTTACTGTGGTGCTACTACTTTATGAAGCAACTGGCAACGCTATTGCAACATCAGTTCCAATGGTTAATGTTGAAATTTCCCCATCGCAGAATAGAGACAACAAAGTGTTAATCATGCCTGTTTGGGCCCGGAAGGCAGGTGGTCATTGGAAGCCCGAATTACTTCAACAGGAAAGCAAGAAGGCAATCAGTCAACTTGCCGACGATAAACATGAAGTTGGTTCGGAAAATCAAGGAAGTGTGAGCCAAGAATTAACAGGATATACTTATGCTCCAAAACTAGTAACGGTTGAGAATAAGCGTTCAGCAGATGCGGAAGTTCAAGATAATGCATACGAGTATATTTACGATGAATGGGAGGATGAAGAGCCTGATTGCCCAGATGACATGTTTTATCATATTCGGGGAAAGAAATGTGTTCCTGTTTCGTGCCCGGGTGGAAACTCATGGAGAGATAGAGATACAGGCGAATGTACACTGAAACACTATAGGAATCCATATCGATGGAGATATTCAAGGCCGTGGAGACCCTAGTAAAGTTTACTATTAAAATAAAATTCGTTGCTTTGTTTTTCCTACTGGTTAATGCGTATAATCCAAAATTGTTTTTACTTTTATGATGTAGCCACAGTCGGAGAACGCCCTTTAACAGAGGTGGGGGAAGATCGTGGACATTCTTTGGGCGATGAAATTACCTATGTACTGGAGTTATTATTATTATATTTGTAATTTTTATATTTGAACATAAACTGTTAACAATATGACCAAACTATAGTCATTCACGAGGAATAAAGAGGTTTTTTGGTTTGGCACTGGCGAATATGTCAAGAATCAAATATGCTTTACTAAAGGGATAAGAATGACCATGTTTACATAAAATGTTCTCACGCATTTTTTACTTGTTGGATTTTGAATTTCTATGAGATACGAGAAAATCGCATCTTTTGCTAAAATACACTGGAAAAGTAAGGCTCAGATATGTATAGGTATGTATATTCCAATTCTGACGATTGGCTCCTTCAGGGTTTATAAAGAAGTTCAGGTATTCATACAAGCATATAAGATTACTATTAGATTTCTATTCCAAGTCAACAAAGGATTTATTTTGACATAAAATATTAACGCTGACACAGAAATTCCTTTATTCGAAGCTTTATGTCCTACATCATTATCGTCAGTATTCAGTATGGATTTCGTCTTCCAGAGAGAGTTCAATTCAAGATAAAAGTCAAAAGTTTTGTAAAACGCATACCTCGAATAGTTGGAAAACACCAATACAGATATGAATTCAGCTGAAGTTTTACAAAACCTTCTAACATACATATAAAATTATCACATAGTATAGAAGAAGAAGCCTTCTGCCTGAATAAGCTTTGTTTTCTGTTCTTATGAGAAGCCAGACATTGCATTGGTATTTTAGAGAAAACCAGCTTGTTTAACCCGGAATATATTTTCTTAAAATAGTTTGTGGCGCAACGTATGGTTTAAAGTTCCAAACATCAACATGTTTGTTAAGCTTCGGTGAATCTTGGATTTCATCTTGCAATTGAAAATCACATACCGTACTTTCCCACTCCCGCATGCTTCCTAAGAAAGATTCCATTTAAAACACAATAGCCTTTAAAAAAGTAGAGTTTCTCTTCTTACATCCAACCTGGTGATTTGATTAAGATTAGATTACTATTCTGGAAATGCTTAAGAATATGGGGATGAAGTACATGGTACCATTGTGTATATAAAAAGGCTACCATTTTTATTCCAACTACTTTATTGATATGCAGTTTCATATATTTTTTACTTCTTTATTTCCATTTAATCAACCAACAGAGCTCCCCAATCCTAAGTATTTGTATTGACTTGTTTAGCTCTTCTAGACGTAATTTAGCCATGATGAAATAAGGTTGTTGAAAGCTGAATTTCCATTTTACTCAACTTTTGTATAGACACGCGGCAGTTCGTAATAACTCCCGAAGAATCGACCCACAGCTTCAGAAATGTATAAAGAAGCAGGTAATCTGATACATTCCTTGGCAGACGGTATTCAGCAGTCCTAGAGCAAATGCATAGCATACCGTTGCAAGGGGTCATCTTTACAAAAACTTCCTTTTTCGATAAACCGAATTTTCTACAAGTTCCGAAGCATTTATATAAACCAACCGACAATGAATTCTAAATGTATTTTGATTTATAATTTTGTTATTTTTTGTCACATAACCTGCACATTTTGTGCTGTAAGGAAGCCAGATTCCAAACTGAGTGCTCTCAACTTAAAAGGAATTTTGAGGAATCCACATCTGGAGAAAGCTTGGAAGAGATCCTTAGATACAGCAAGCGCTGATTATGACGACTACTTCTACCAAAACTTGGACGAGCCGGAACCAGATTGTCCAGAAGGACAATATTGGCATGTTCGCGGGTTTGGCTGTGTTCCTTTTGATTGTCCAGGAGGAAATCAGTTTCGTGACAAACACACTGGAGAATGTATTCTGCGGAGATACGGGATAACAGATGAAACCCGAGATCGACCATCGCGTCTCAAGTAAGTTACAAAGATTTGGGGCACTGTGATACTCTAATTGGAATTTTCCTTTAAAAGTGAATTTAATTTTGTTTTATCCATTTGTTACAGTAGCAGAATGAAAACACAGACAAAGTTTCGACTCCCTTTTGGGCTGACTCTCAAAGGATAATTTGTGACATCAAGACAAATTATTAGTAGTGATCGAGATCTTTACGTATTAACGGATTTTGGATTCCAGAGTGTAGATATTTATTCTCGTACCTCATCACAGTCGTGACAAATGCTATGTCCTTCTTCAAGCCTATGCTTTGTGTATGCAATTTTCTTTTAACCCTTGATTTACGTCTGAGCAGAGTTAAGGTACCTCAGTTTTTAGAGTTTTTAGTACAAGTACAACCTTTACATGTTATGCTAAAATGTATCTAAATATTACAATGCTATATACAGTGTATGCATTGCTTACAAATGCAGAAAATTTAATGAAAATGAAATTAAAAAGTAAATAGTTCAAACATTCGTTTTGAAAGAATTGTCACTGCTTTATTTCTCAACACTGTTAGTGTCATGATATACATATTACATTCACAAAAGTCCTTAGCTCGTCTGCCATGGAACGGTTCCATTTCATTATGTGACACGAGGTGATTGGAATACGGGATCTTTACTGAGTGTCGGGCGTGTCTACACAATTGAAAGGTAATTATTGATTTCGTACAAACAATGTACACAACACACATTGTCTTTCTCAACTTACATAGCCTAAATTCTAAGTTATATTGTTTTAAGTGTGTCATTCCTGTCTTATAGAAGATTAAAGTGTCTAATTAATTTTAATCATCTGTATAATATCACTCCAAGATTCAGTTTCAGATTGAATAAGATCTCAAACATTAAGTAGGTAGTTAAAGGACAGGGACTTACAAGAGGTTTTCATACTATTTTATAGAGTCGGTTACCAGATCCTTGAATCATATGCTGGAATTTCACAAGGTCCAACATCTAGGAGACTATATTATTACATTCTAAGATAGCGAATTACATTGAAATATTATCGGGGATACTGCTACAAAGATTCTGATATGGCACTACGAGTAACTCATCACAAAGATTTGGCTTTTTGGTGCTAAATCCAGGATATAGGCAGGGTAACTTTCAATGACTAAATTCAGAGGATTAAACATCTACGAATACGCAATATTTACATACATTCAGTTCTTTTAGTTTCTCAAAAGCTATCACCAAATTTCTATACAGAAGTAACTAAACAATGTCATGAAAAAAATTTGAAAAAATCAACAATAATTTAGAAAAGCAAATATATCTACTGAATGAATGATTAAGATACACATAAATAATAAGTAAAAAACAAACATTGCTTTAAAACTTCAGTTTCGGCCTTCGTTCTGTGTTTTATGGACCGTAACCTTCAACGCGTTACATTTAAAGCAAAGCTCGAAAGGCATTATGGAAAAATCTGTAATGCAAGAATGTATGAATGAATAGGTAATTTTTTTCTTCATGTGCAGAGCAACTCAGTTTCAAGCTCACAGAATAAAACTGTCAAAAATATGAAACAATAAAACATCTTTACGTTAGCAATACTATAAAATAAATGTATCATAATAATGATTTTTTGCTATGAAAAAATAATAAAAATTCATAAAAAGTGAATTCTAAATGCATGCTTGTTTTTATCACCTTGCAGGTGAGTACGCAGCGTAAATTGCGAATACCAACACCACTGCAGCACCCAGTAATCCAAGACCAACTCCATATTGCATACTATTTCCAAGCCCCGATTCTTTTTTGTAATAATAAAAGATACGTTTCATTTTTTTTGTTTGAAATTCACAAATACAGTTTTTTCATGTTGATATGCACAAAGCAAAAAAAAAATCATCCAACACCAATCGCGAAGAATCCCCAACACCATGTTGTCGCAGAAGTCACAAGTTTTTATACATTCCATCCAGGAAGAAAATTGATGAACGATATGCATTATTTGTTTGACATCATCATCAGTAAGAGAAGTCATTGGCAGTGAAGTAGTTTTAAAAGTTGCCAGCAGTAGTAGCACAACAGCACAGCGTTTGTTTTCAGTTCAGAGAGAAGTTAGCAAAGCATGCAAAAAACAAAGAAATTTATGTTGGAATCTTGAATTTCTAAATTCAATTACTTACTTATTATTTTAGTCAATCAAAAAATTCGTCAAGACACACGAGGATAAAGGCATATATATTTTGTATAAATATTTATTGGGTTAGTTCACAAAAATAGTTCTTATTCGTATATAGAATAGAATATTTTTTATCGTAACTGTACAAACTTTGCTCAAATAGTTTTATATGTCATTATATCAACATCAAACATTGAAATCAGCTCTTTGTTCATAAATTGTTTTTGGCACGTTATGAAATTTTAACACTAGAAACAGAACACTGACATATTGGCAACATGAAGATGTATGTATTGATTACGGAAATTAATATTAAAGAAAATTCTAAAACAGTCATGCACATTATGTTTACTATGTACGTTTATCCACCGTAGCATTTTGGCAAAAGTTACTTTTTCGAGTATTTGAAAAGAGTTTGAATTAAACAAAACCCTAAATCGACTTGTTACTGCACTCTGGACTGATATACTATGTATATATATATGTATATGTAATATGTAACGTGTGTGAACGTTCTCTTGAAGAATTTTATTTTTTACCTTTGCGCGGGGGTGCCTTAGGTTCCTCTGGTTTGGGAGCTGGAGAAGCTTGTTTGGCAGACGCTGCTGCAGCGGCGGCTCGAGCTGCCGCAGCTTGTTTTTCTTCTTCTAGCTTTTGCTCAGCAGCTCGCCTCTGTTCCGCCAGCTTCTTTTCTAAGGCTTGACGTTCTTGCTGCTCCTTCCGCTCACGCTCTTCCTCTTGTGCCTTTGCTGCTGCGGCAGCAGCAGCAGACTGTTCTGAAGGTGTTGGTCCTGACTGAGGGATCGTGTCGCTAGCGGTGGTTGGTGTGGTTTCAACAGTTTTCGGCGCTGCAGTTGCTGTAACCTTGGGCTCAGTTACCTCAACTGCTTTTTGGCCGATTGGCTGTGATGAAGAAGGCTGAGCTGGTGCCGAACTTGGAGGGGGTTGGGTGGAACCCGCGGTTTGAGGAGATTGTGTTGGTGTAGCAGTTGGAGGAGGTTGAGCTGAAGCCGCAGTTGGAGGTGGCTGAGTTGGAGCCGCAGTTGTAGGAGGCTGAGTTGGAGCCGCAGTGGGAGGTGGCTGAGTTGGAGCCGCTGTGGAAGTAGATTGTGTTGATGTTGCACTTGGGGGAGTTTCCTGTTTAGGGGGCGAACGCTTCCTCTGAGGAGTAGGCGATTTTGCTTTCGCCTGCTGCTGCATACCTGTAAAACGATGTTAAAGATAAAAATCTGGAAGTAGATATATTATACAAAATAATGATAAGTTCGGTTGTATCTTCAAGCAAACTTACTGGTTTGGGCCATGGACTGCTGGATTCGTTTCATTATATTATCAAATGAATCTTTCCCCATGTAATCAATATGACCCTGCTCCCATGCCAGTTTTCTCATGCTACCCTCGTACTCTAACTGTTCTCCAGACTTTTCTCCTTCCAGCGGAACCCGGGCATACACACCAGCAATTCCTGTCTATAATTAGTGTTTTCGAACGTAAGATAAAAATTCAGTTCTCATCAAAGTTAACTTATACATAACCAGCTAACTATCAGCATCAGCAAAGCTGAATGCGAGAAGCATAATGCAACAAAAGGTAAAACGGGCGTAAAACAAAGCTGAGTTGAGGTAAAAGGCATACACAGGTAAACCAGCTAACTATTAGCATCAGCAAAGCTGAATGCGAGAAGCATAATGCAACAAAAGGTAAAACGGGCGTAAAACAAAGCTGAGTTGAGGTAAAAGGCATACACAGGTTGTAGGTGTAATGGCACATTTGAAAATATCCAACTGTCAATTGCTAAAGCAAATTAGTAACTTCTAATCTATCGTTTGTACTCTAATCCATTTGTATTTATACACGCATAACAAAATTCCCAATTCCATGCTTGTTTTGAGCAGCTTCCCATATTAGTTCTGTCAAAAAGTTTCGAACATACATATAAAGCAGTATTAGCAGCGTTTAGTTTTTTCTCAATCAATCTTCAGCCACTTATACAGCCTGTAAATGTTTAAATTAGTTACGTAAGCTGGAGGATTGCAATCATTTTATTTTCCAATCAAACATTTCTCATCCATTCTGAAACTACTTTGGTAAGTCTACAATATTGCTGTTGCTGTTATAAATAGTTTTTGTTCGGCTGTAAAAAGGCAGACATCCCTATTCCCCATATAGACTCAAGTTTTTTGCTGTTGCTTTGCATTATTATTGGCTGTTGGCTTCATTTTTACAGCTGCCTTTGACTGCGGCAGAGCGAGTTGGAGTTTTTTTTGTCATTTCCAATAAAACTGATCTGATTGCTTGGATTCGTTAAACTTACAGACTTTGAGCGTTTCTTTTTCTTGGATTTTTCACGCCTTTCGTCATTATGAGGTTGTGAACTTTGGTGAAGCTGCTCGTTTGGTGGATGGTTGCGGGAACCATCAGAGGATTTATGGCTACCACTATTGATGCCCTGCTGAGGAGAGCCTGAACCTCCGGCAGATGAGCTTTGAGCTTGATTATCATGAGTTTGTCGCGAAGAGACATTGTGGCGATTCTCAGAATCTGAACTTTCAGGACTAGAATTTTGTGGAGGAGGTGGTGGTTGATACACAATTGGTGGGGGAGGGGGTGGAGGAGGTGTCCAGAAATGTTCTGGTGGGTATCTTTGAATTGCAACTAATAGCTGAGGAACAGAAGGGGGAGGAGGATGTTGTTCAGGAGGTTGAGCATTTGACTCATTTCTAGATTCCGAAGAATGAGGAAATGGTGATGAGCCAGAAGGCTGTTGATTAAAAGGAGGGGGCTCTGAAGGAGGAGGGTAAAATGAAAATTGAGAAGCTGAGGGCTCTGCAGAGATGAAAATTTGCGAGAAAGATGCCTGTACCTGTTCTACCAAGGTAGCAGATTGGCCGTCACCACCACCCTATACATTATGATATATTGTACTTCCAACTTAACAAACATTACTTTTTTCCACCAAACATCACAAATGTTAGTAAAATGTTTCAACAATTCAAGACAGTTAATAAATCAACATTATCACACCATTCGTTTAAAGAATAATTTAAGAAACCTCAACCTTGGAACAAAAACTTGTTAGTGTTTATAAAACCATATTTATGAAATAAAATTGTAATTTAAACTTTAAAAAGAAGTTGATAAATTGAAAAAGTCTTGCGACTGAGCAAAGGGCTAACGTAAGACATTTTTGTGCAGTTTCTGCATTCTTGTGTGGAATGGCTTTCGCAATCACTATGCATTAATTTGTACTTAAGTTTTGCTATATTATAATATGTTACCATCTCTGGGGATAATCTCGGATGGACTTCAGTTCGGAAAATATTCCACCATGCTTGCAGCAGTTCCTTTAATGAAGAACAAAACATTGTACACCATAAGTATTACACTAATATTAAAAAAAGGAAAAGTACATTTCTAAAACTCTAACCTGTAGATGCTCTTGACCAGAGGGTGGACGGACTAATCCTGTTACAGTATCATAAAATATCAGCCACGGCTTCTCCTGTCCAATGAAGTGGACGATTTTGACGTTCTGACCAAATCTGAAAATCCATTGATTAAATAGTTAAAACTAAAAGCTTTAGTTACCTATGTATTCGAAACACTGCTATAAGTTTGGAAATTTTCCAACAGCCAATTAATATTTTAGGTCAGTATAATTTGGTTGGTGGCATAATATGTAGAAATATCAAATTACAAATGTGGATAACTGAGGAGAGGATGAGCTTGCTCTTGTTTTCTCTGATTGTTGCAAAAATTAATGAATTCAGGAGGTTGGCCGTTGATAACATGTTGGCAATTTGCCTTGACCTTATATACATACATAATATATGTATGTCTAGTCTACTCGATTTTAACCACATAAAAACATACATAATTCGGTGAGCAAACATACATGCATCTAACAATTCATTTTTTGGACAAAAGGTGACTATATGAATTAAACCTCAATCAAACTAACAGTTAAAACTGTTTGAACAAGTTTAAGGTATAATATTCTATAGTTTAACATGTCTTTTAGTCTGGAGTCTGGAGGCTTTCAAGGCCCGATCATGTCCCACCCCATAACATAATACAACTGAGACTTTGAGACTAACAAAGAGCTGTCAAAAAGTCTAACTTAATACAAGCTAACAACGCCCTTTATTTTCCCAAAAATTAATGGAAAGTCGACTTACACTTTATATGCTGGTAAATAGGAATAAGTTGCCGAGGCACACATGTTATATACAAAAGGCAGTCGTCGACTGGCATCGGACTGTGACCAGTCGCTGAAATACGAATTAAGTAGACCTTGATCTCCACCTGAAATTGTTCCAATTAGTACCGTCAGTTTTTCATACATCAGCATTTTTATACTTACAAACCGAAAATCAGGTGAAATTACAACTAACCATCAAATGATCCATTAGATAAAGCAAAGTTTGTGATACGGCCATATGTATCCAATGATGGTCTAAATACAAATACTCCTGAATTAAAGCAGTCAGGCCAGCCAGCGTCTGGTGCTGCTGACAGTTCCTCGCGATCGAAAAGTTCATCCGAATTTTGAATAACCTACAAATATTAAGTCATCATTAAAACGCATATAATAATATAATACCATATTTTTAATACGTATGAGTATGAGAGAATTTAAAATAAATGATTCTACATCAACAATTTCACAACATAACCCCTAACTTGGTTTACAATCACAGAATACAACTTTTCTAACATTAATAACTTTCTAAACCCTAATCGTTTAGTCTTTTAGCTATCGTCATGCAATCGGATATAAAGTTTTGACGGTACAAAAATGCACCCGAAATACCGGTTTAGACATACAGGTAGACTGTGTACTACTCCTACATAAAATGCTTATGTATGTACATTTTTCATTAACAAAACGGTATTTTGCCCTAAGGAGATACAAGAAATTTTATAACATTCACTTCTGCTCACTAACATGTCACGTAGTTGTAGCAGTCCTGAAACAGTATAAAGGTTTTTACTCATTACAATGACACGCCTCTGTGTAAACAGTCAACAACCTCTCATTTAACACTATTAATATCAGCATTTATGCAATTAGTATGAATTTACTTATTTCTTCAGCATGTCATTCTAAATTTAGCTCATGAACATTATTGTCAATTAGAAGAACTTGAATTGCAAAGAAAAAGCCTTTTAGCACTTGACCGTTGTTGCATTATTAGAGATGTTTTGCAAGCAAAGTCTTACCTCATCGGACCTGAAACACCAGGAGTGACCATAACGGCTAATTGTCTTGAGGTATTCACACGTCGAAGAGATCTGGCCAAGACCAGCGCTCCCAACGCATATGAATCGTTTGTCGCTAGTGTCACCCATGCTTGAGCACCTTCTGTCATCAAAAATTAAAAACATCAGCATTAGCAGTTACAAGATTTGTGCCTCTAAATTTCCTTAATATAATTTCCCATTTTTAAATTCTCACGTCAAAACCCCTGACACTCTAGTAAACAAGTTGTGTCTTACACAACCCACTCAACCGAATGAATGAACTTATACCAGCTTATATTGCTATCCAAATCATGATTACTCGACTAGTATGACTTATCCAGTCTATCTCTGTCAGTCATACATTCTCATTTTATCTTTTCAACCAGTTGCAATTTTCATAATCATGTAAGTAATTATTCTGTTATGGTACGAATGGTGGCAGCCAGCAGACGCCGTACTCAAGGCCAATCGATAAGTTTCTAGTAAAATTCATTGTTTAGCATTGCAAAGGCGGCATAGTAGCATAGTATTTAATGCATTAGGGCTTTAGGTAATATGCAGATGAGTTTGAACCAGTTAAATCGACTTAAGCAAACGTGTTTACAGTGGTATGCAAAAATAACTTCGCATTCTCTGAAAGAAATACGCATGTTCTGTTTGCTTCACAGATTTGTATGAGTGATCTCCACAAATTCTCGACATATGTAGTTATTCTGAAACAATGACGAACTGGATGTAATATGTGATGTAAGAAGTCATGAAATTTCGTTGCAAAGATATGTTACTTTATGATTATCGTTATTGTATAAAATACACCATGCAACACCATGAAACTACAGATCGCCGACACCGGGCCGGGCCATACCATGATGGATTTCAACCAATATTGTTGTTACACATTTATTGCATATTTGCTCTACATACAGATGAAAAATTTACACAGTTTAATGTTTACATTCCCATCTTACATCTTGACGTTGGTTTTAATGCTCAAAATAGCTCATCATATGCATGCCAAAAATGCTTTTAATTATACACTGCAAACAGATATTGCGAGCATGTGCATACTCTAGTAGCAGAAATAGATGAATTTTAATGCGCTTGCAAATTAAAAGATTGCAAGTGCGGAGGCTTTGTTATGTGTACGTTTTTTATATCTTCTGTCTACGTAGAGATTCCAGTGTAAGTATACATACCCTGGCTATGCGCTTATCCTCGGAACTGCTTCACAAAAGGCGATAAAAAGCCGACAGCTATACTACAACTGACGACCTTGAGCAAAAAAGTTGTTATTATATTATGCATATTTATTATACAACTCTACAAGACTACAAAATGAAAACTGTAGACTATCTTTATGTGAATCAGTGAACGAGACGCGTTTAAAAGAGATCATTTGTTATTACTGCTTGTTCAATAGGGATTATCATTAAATATCATCCACAAGCTAAATACATGCGCATTAAGTCTTTATCTGTTGCCTATTAGGTACGTATGAATTAATCTGAAGCACATGTCCTCAAATAATGTATGCAAATAGATATCATAATATTTTACTTATTTATTACAACACGTAAAACGTTGCACTATGTAGAAACTGTGTCGAACTTGATAAGAATACGAGTAAATTTATCGCTTGCTTGCCTCAAAAAAATTATTATGCCTATTTGTACGTATGAATTTATTTGCGTAGCTCTTATACCAGTTTATTAGATAAGGTGATCTTGACAAGAAGTATTTAAAGTCTTTTAAAAATATGTGTCAAGTCAAGCCCCCATAATGACTCCAAATCATAATCCTTTACAGCTCCAGAAAATATACCATCAACTCACAAACTCGGCTGGTTGACCATATAATCACGTATTACATGCGTTACTGTGTATGTCAATACTTTCGTCATCATTTTAATGGTAAATATGAGACAAGATTTCAGGACTTCGGCTAAAATCTACCTACATCTTGGCATTTTTGAATAGATGTCATTTATATAGCACTTAAAATTGGGATGCTCTTGTGTCTTTTTATCAGTATTACTGATTGCAATATACTGGTGATAAGGGGATAAAAATTAAGTATCAGAGCTGATCTGCTTCTAAAACTATCAAATCAACAGTGAGCAAAAGCAATTAGTCAGAAATGGATACTCATCGTGATAACCTTTCTACTCTACGCATGCGTGATTATGCGATGCGATACATCAAACTAGGTTATTTCTCAAAATTTCTGCTTATCTAGAACTTAATTCTTTGCATGCCGATGAAATTTCGACCAACACTTCTTCAGGAAATAAGATTTGGATTTGGAACGGGGAAGCAATAAACACCTTTAGAAAGACCATATTTACGAAACATATGTTTGAATTAAATATAGAGGAAATTTACTGATAATTCCATGATTTTATACATTGTATTAACAAAAAATAGGTATTTTTTCCGGCACAATACATACTATTTGGGTGAAAGTGCAGCTAAACATTCTAAAGTGACAAGATATGTTCTTTACTTTTTCGATACATCAGTCAGACTACAAAATTTTACAAACACCGGACACCCGACTCAACAATTACAACAACACTTCAACGCAACGTTGGCAGATGAATAAAACGCAGTAACAATGTATAAACAGAAACAATGAAACAATTTCTGTCTGGCTGGTACAGAAACAATTTGTGTTTAATAGGTATATACATAGTTATGATTTTTTTAAACTACAACGGTCAACTTATTATCACAACGTAGACTATCTGAGATGTAAGATCAAAACTATGTAGCCTGAAGTTGTAGAACCTCCATATAAGAAAACTCTCTTTAAGAAAAACCTCGCTATTAGCAAGCGTTTTTAAAACTCCTTGCTATATGTTAAGCATGTTAAAATACCTCCTTATAAGAAAATCTTCTAATTAGTCAACGTATTAAGTTTTCCCTTGGGGTTTCTTATATGGAGGTTCTACTAGATGAGTCAAAGCTAACGCGTTTACTCTAACACATGCAGAACATTGAAGCATGTATTGACTGAAGTTGACAAAACTACCGAACATACCTACATAAATGCTACCTATGTAATTGAGATTTTTACAATATAAGAAAATAACATGTGCATTAAACAATAATAAAGGCTGAATCTTATGATTACGCATTTCCAAATTTTTTAATAACTCAAACTTCAGCAGTTTGTAACGGAAGCGATGTTTAATGCATTGAAGAATTTACATACAGAACAGAAGTCGCAGTAACATGACTGGGACTTATGTATTTTACTTCCGCTAACTAACCAAAGACATTCTACTTTTGTCTATGGTTTTAACAGGATCTAACAATTTTATTTACGCTTATGTGTAACATTCGGTTTATGTGTAGAAATATTAATAATTGGAGAAAGCTTTTATACAGAAAATCTGTTCCGGACTATGATGCATGATGGTAGTTTTTTAATGTTTGTCCGAAATGGTCTCTTCTGTATGTAACGATAAAATGCTATGTTTTGCCAGGAAATCTACAATTCGACTTTTCAAGCATGTAAAAATACCAGCAGAAGCACTATACAGTACATGATGGTGATTTTCTGAAGGCTCATTCTAATCCGTCTCCCCCTCTTCCTCATTCCAAAAATAGAAACTGAGAGCATTCCAAATTCTCCTTCGATATTACTTTAACAGCGACACGATTATGCCACATGCTAGAAAAAGAATAATTCTGTTTCTTAGCATAATGCATAAAAATCATACACTGTGACTGTGACTAAATATGCATTAAACAATCGAACAAATCTAGCCAAGGAAGAAAACACATAGAAAAAAAGAAGCCTCAAATATTTTATGTAGATTCTGATTTATCCTTTTTATAAAATCATGAAATGAGAAGCAACCTTCCTCTTGGCATTCAAACCTCATCCATATTTTAGTTTTACACTGAGAATGGCTTGTGATGCAATTTTCTGTACTATTAGTTCATGATCGTATAAATTGTTAAATTCTTGTAGAACTACATATGTGGTGACGAAAACTAAAGGGATAAGAGAAACATCGTTAATTATGTGCAGTATTTGGTTTAGTGTGGTTATATCCTAAATTACCAAAGTTATAGGGTAAGGAAACATAAGTAGTAGACAAGCGTTACTTCCGCATGCAATCGCGTAGGAAAATCCATCTGATCATAGATTGTGACTGTCTCAACAAAACTAAAAATACCAGTCTTATCAAGTCGTTAAACCTTTAAGACAAAACAGAAAAAATCCCAATACCCCGAGTACTTATAATATAAAAATCCATCTGATCATAGATTGTGACTGTCTCAACAAAACTAAAAATACCAGTCTTATCAAGTCGTTAAACCTTTAAGACAAAACAGAAAAAATCCCAATACCCCGAGTACTTATACGTCTGACGACTGACGTCTGCTACACATGCACATACCTAATAATAAGGAGTCAAAGTCGAATACGGAAATGTACTGTTGTAGGATTTTGACACAGCAATCTGTTTGAAATACAGACACAAGTGAACCTAATATATTCCATTGTATGCATTCAGTCAAATGCACTATGAGAATGTTAAAACCAAGTTCATCTTCATACCCTTTCTTTCATGTAGTCTCAAAAAGTGCATCATTACGTCCACACAAGCCTTTCCCCTGTAATACACGATGACGCTTTGAAGACATTTTAGGATTCATAAGCATGACATGACTCACGACCTTGAATTTTCTTTTACATCATGGAAGAATATCAAACAGACAACCAACCAACTCACACGCCCTTTATGCTCGTATTGTTTAAAGGTCCAGGTTCAAGCTTGCTTTATGTACGCACTATGTATGCAAAGTGAATAGAAGCATTTCTTCGTTACATTGCATTGTGCCCTGTTTGTTAGTGAGTGAAAGATAATAGATAGATAATACACAATTACAGCAACGCATAAATAGGTATATGTCTCAGTATGCTAATACAACCTATTAGGCATGTATGAATAAATCCTGGAGACATTTTTCTCAATCTAGTCCCTATTCCCTACAGAATGAAACGTAATCTACACATGTACGTTGTACGTCACATTGAATTTTCTACATCTTTTAGATGGAACATGCTTTGGCCATGACCATTCTTCTTATCAGTTAAGGCGTTGTACTTTAATTTTAAAACCATACTCTAGAACACTTAGTCAACCCAACACCGGCGATTCCTTTCTCATTTATGTTGAATGTACTAGACATGGTTAATTGAATACTGATGAATCTGGTGATGAAGTTAGTAAATATGTCATGACAGGCAATTCTATTGTAAAATCAAATTTGAATTTTCACCGACAAGCTAACAAATCAGCACCGAT
>JAHZNG010000652.1:0-13541 GCA_027744375.1 Orchesellides sinensis
CATCACGAACTCCACAATTGAGAAAATTTACTTGTAAATCAAAAACCCTTCTTGAAAACCTAATAATTTTTTATCTATCACTTTTATAATACGCAATTTCATAACATGTTATTGGCATTAGGAACTTTTCCTGGTAGCAGAAACAGAATGTAACAACCTTATCGGATTGGAACGTGTCGTTTTCCTCATGTAAAACATGCAGAATCAACATTATAAATGCCGATTTAGCATACCTGTATGTCAGTTCTCCCTAAACACGTCAAGAAAATGCCAAATAATTATGTTTCTAATGAAGAAACCGAATTCCATGAATTTCACGTTGGCATTTGACTCTTAAACTTTGTTTAGCCTGAAATAGCTAAGTTATACCAACACAACCACTTTGACTTTAAGTGAGCCTTTTCCTATCCTCTTCGCCGAGAAAACAATGGGATATGTGGTTACAATTATTATAATTTACAGTAATGCAGCTCGTCACATTGAAGCTTTTCATTCAGGATTGCACAATAAGCCTCGTTTACTCAAATGTAAACAGAATTGAGAACTTATCTGTTAAATTTCATTTTTCATTCTAAATTTACTTCATACTCGCTTTCATACTAACTCAAAAATCAAACTACTGTACGCTTTAATCTGTAGTTTACTTACTACATAGACTCTGTTTTATCGTGTGAACCTAATGTAATATCTCACGTGAACGGATAATATACATATAAAACTTTATAATGAGATTAAGTTTTTTTGTAACACGTTTTAAACTACGACTGAGCGAGAGCGAATAACTTACAGAAATATCTGGACGTGTTCTACTTTACACATTCGTATACTATTATAGGGCAAAGTCATCTGGTAGTCCATATGTATTTTAACGTACATCTGTCTTTGGGACCGTGTCCAAATCTGAAAGGGTTAAAATACTGTACATGCATACATACAATACCCAATAGTATGGAGTATGGAGTGTGACTTCTGTTCTGTTCTGACAATCGGGAATGGATATATATATACAACATGCATACATAAAAAGATGAAAAGTGAAGGTATGCCGGACGGAATCCTATGATATATGATATGATTATGATTACAACCTTACCAATGTGATTGCATATTTCATATACCTAACCTAAATGGATTCCTAAAAGTTATATAAAATTAAGTTGTTACTTCACATTGTTGCTTGTATGTAAACGCATACTCGTATTTCTCATTTATATTATCGATAATCAAAATATGCATCAGGCTGCATTTAGAATTCGCCAATATTGTGCATATATATAAAATGCATAGACTTAATTAATGCAAATGCACAGATAACGAAAACGTACACCTAAGCATAATATAAGAAAAGTTCATACAACCCTTTGATGCTAGAAACGAGCAATATCATTACTGTTAACTGTTATATAGAAAAAAGATACGTTGAATCATGTTTACATTAATGACATAAAGTGCATAGTTGCATGAAACAAATAATTCAGTTTTAATGACTAACTTTGCATAAAACTCTGAGAAACTAAGAAAAGGATTCAATTACTGGCAATGATGACTCATTCAGATCTGTCTAGAACTAGACTTAATTAAAAACGTTTGAATTCATTTTTAAAGAAATGTATATAATTTAGGCATAATAAACTTTAGATTGTTTAAAATTAAAAACAATTTTTGTTAAGTTCATGTCTTCCTGTGTTTAAAAAAGCTTTTTCAGTATTTTGGATGCATGAGTAGTTGTGCCTGTGAGAAAAATTTGTGATAGACGACGCAATTAGAATTCAGTATATGAAATGAATTGATTATTATCCATACGATCATAAGATTGAAAGATAAGATCATAAGATCATAAACTCAGTAATCTTGAGAAGAAGACTACACCTCATTACAAAGTAGAATATTATGAACGCGTAATGCAAGGTCATCAGTAATTTTTATGCTTTTGTGCTTAGAAATTTACATAAGTCTATTAACATTACTAAGATTTCGAGTCCGATCTGACTATAATATCTGCCTTCTACAATCTACTGTTTGACATATTTTTGTAACATACTATTTTGATACAGTAAAAATCAGACATATAACGCATAATCCGTATTCCGTATGCTTTATAATCTATGGTAAAAATTGAAACTTCATTCGTAGATACCGTAGTAAACAAAGGAGGAACGGAAACGCACAAACAACGCCAATTGCAATTATCAAGCCATCATGTCACTTTTGTGACAATTTCGACAATTTCAAGGGTGTGAAAATGCATAAGTACATCCCAATTCCTACAGGAGGAATTCATTTGGCCAGAGTTTTGTTACGAATAGCATAAGATCTAAATCAGTTAAAATCCTTTGTTTCGTGGTTTACATTTACATGTAGGACAAGGTATGGATTATTGGCATTTACTCAATATTGTTGATATATGCATTAAATTAAAATCTCATCAACCCTTAATCTGAATGTTTAAATAACAAAACAGGGATATGCCTGTGCCCTTCAGACACAGATTTTTCTTCGCATTTGCATTGCATAAGTTTCAAATGAATATCCGAAAATCCTAACAGAATCTCTTGGCATCTTTCTGGTAAAGGTATACTATTCTATATCGTTCTATACATAAAAGGGGTGATATGTGAAGCGCAAGAGTAGATTTGAACAGCAAAATCACAGGATCTCCACAGAAAGTCATCATAACTCATAGAAATGCACGTAAACTATATCAACTTACTTTTGGGAGCAGTTTCAACATCCCATCAAAACAAATAAATATCCGTGCAGTGAATCACTCACACTCAACTCAATAAGTTTTATATGGACTAATAACCCTGATTGACTGTGTCGTCTTTCAGGATGTCTTACACTAATCCTTATCCTCCCTAATCCGCTACTTTGTAGTTTTTAGATATATTTACCAAATACTTCATTTCCAACAGTGTATTCACCAGAGGAAACAAGAATCTGAAAACAATACAAGCGTTTTGTTATAAGGACGAAAGGACAATGTATACTTCATTCTATATGATTTCAATTGTGTTTGAATTAAAGTTAAAAATATTATGACTATTCGCTCTATTATATAAGCTTGCACCTGTTGCATTAATAAGCATGTTCAGTGTTGGTTTGCAAAGTTGAATCAAAGTGCGACTGTTATTATGATGAAGATAATGACAACAAAAAACTATGAAGATGCACATTAAGTTGTATAAAATCTTTATAGCACTCTATAATTGATTATTGGCAAGTTTGTTTTAAAAAACGGTACGAAGATGCTTAAGAAAAAGACATCATCAAAGTCCTTTCACGTTCGCGTCACATCCATGGACGCCGAACTTGAATTCGATTTGCAGGTAAATATGCGTATTGATATATAGATATCGGTATCCCGTACCAAGTAACTAGAATTGGTAGAAAATATGTCATGATGACTTATATTGTCATTTTAGTGGAAGGCAATGGGGAGGGATTTGTTTGATCTCATATGCAGAACAATCGGTTTACGGGAAACCTGGTATTTTGGCTTGCAATACGAGGATTGTAAAGGGAACATTACATGGTTGAAAATGGACAAAAAAGGTGATTTGTCTATAAAATACTATGCAACTTTATTTGCAAAGAAAGGAAATAATGAAAACTAGCTTTGTTTTTTTAACCTGATTAGTCCGGGACCAACATTTACCAAAGGAGGAGCCAGTTCAGTTTACATTTCTTGCCAAATTTTATCCTGAAGATGTGGCTGAGGAGTTGGTTCAAGATATCACGCAACATTTGTTCTTTCTTCAGGTTAAACAAGCCATTTTAAACATGGACATTTACTGCCCACCGGAGGCTTCCGTTTTACTTGCTTCTTATGCAGTTCAAGCTAAGGTTTACAGATGCAGAGAATGATAATTTTATTGGAAAATATACTTAGGGAATGGGAGATTGCCGAGTGTAAATGAAAAATTGTATGATGCACTTTGCAGTATGGAGACTATGACGAGCAAACTTATACACCAGGAATGCTGTCCTCTGAAGACCTTTTACCCCAACGTGTTATCGATCAGTACCAAATGACATCTGAAATGTGGGAGGAAAGAATTAAAGTTTGGTATGCAGATCATCGTGGAATGTCTAGAGATGAGGCGGAAATGGAATATTTGAAAATTACGCAAGATCTGGATATGTATGGGGTTAACTATTTTCCTATCACGGTAAGATATGCTCCATCTTAAACCCCTAATTTGCATATATGTATGTGATGGGATAAAAATTCTTAAAGCTTTATAAATTGTGAATTGGTAAAACATCTTTATATTAATATTTACGGTAATTGCTCAATCCCATTTTTAATCAAATAAAGATAATGTTATACGATATATGCCAGTTGACAAACATTTTTCACCAAATTTGATATCAAATTTGTAGACGGCAAATCGAGCGCAGTAAGTTAGCTAGAGAGAAGCAGCTACGAGAACAAGCGGAACGAGAAAAAGCAATATTAGAACAAAAGTTAATGGAATATCAAGAAGAGATTCGGATGGCAAAGGAAGCATTGGTAAGTTAGAAAACTTGCATAGGTACATCACATTTATAACTGTAATTTATGACAGTTTTACAATAAAACGATGTTTTCAAATTTCAATCTTCTAGATTCGTTCCGAGGAGGCAGCTGAACTACTCGCAGAAAAATCTCGCATTGCTGAAGAAGAAGCATCACTCCTTAACCAGAAAGCTTGTGAAGCTGAGCGTGAATCTGAAAGAATTCGCCAAACAGCTATTAGGGTTAGTGAGTTTTCGTTTATCTTAAATAAAATTTATGCGTCAAGAATGGTGAAAACATTATAACATATTTTAACGATTATCATGCAGACGGAAGAAGAGAAAGTTCTAATGGAACAGAAAATGCGAGAGACGGAGCAAATCGTAGCAAGAATTATGGCAGAGTCAGATAACCGAAGTATGGAAGCAGACCGGCTCAAAAATGACCTTTTAAAGGCTAGGCTAGCTGAAAAAGATGCCAAAGAGAAATTACTCCAGTTCCTTTCTCAACCTGCGCTAGACAATGTTCCTGCTTTGCTCTCAATGAATGTAAGAAAAGATACAATTTCTTCTGTGTAATTGATTTTATTTTTGGCCTGTCTCAGGTCAGGTACTGACGATGATAATGAGATATGATAATAATCACTTTAATCATGTTTTCTGTTTATTTCTGTCTTGCTTGCTTTACGGCTGTGCTAAATTATACTAAAAGCTGTGTGCCTTCTTGATGTTTCTTTTTCTTCTGTCTGTGTGTCCTCTTGAAAAAATACGTGTTTCGAATGCGTGGGGTGTGCAGTGTCTGTGGTATACATGTTTCTTCATTTTACACCATAATTATTGTAATAACTGAAACAAAACAAAATTGCTGTACAAAAAGATTAATCTGAATTCCTCTTTTTAACAGCTTATGCAAAATTTATCAATGCAACAACAATCACAGCCAATCATATTACCTCCACCGGCGGCTACTGTGGCAGCAGCAGTAACTACTTCATCGGTCCTGCTTCCACCCCCACCACCTAAAACTATTCAACAAGAGAAGCCAATAGATCTGCATCATTCTATAAAGGATATAATTAATGGAGAAATTCCAATGACAGTGCCACTACCTCTGCCGTCACTGACCAATGGAAATGAGGTAGACCCAATCACTCTGGAAATTGAGAAGGAAAGGATTGAATACTTAGAGAAGAGTAAGAATCTGCACCATCAGCTCAAAGACTTAAAGTCAGAAATTGAAAAGCTGAAGTTGGAGGAGAAGCAAACGCAATATGATATTATTCATCAGGAGCAAGTTCTCTCTGGAGAAAACAAGTACTCCACTTTACGAAAGGTATGTATACGTTAATAGTAGGCAAAATTGAAATTTCACAAATTACAACAGAACTGTTTAATTCATACTATGATTTTGTTTGCAGATCAAATCCGGATCCACAAAGTCACGTGTAGCGTTTTTTGAGGAACTCTAGTAATCAATTTACTATCCGTACTATATGATTGCAATTTAATTCAATTGTCGTCTCAGTCTCGTCGCAAGCATTTATTTATTTTATGTAAAAATTAACTTTGTTGTTAACTCAAGCAACTATAATGCCATACAGGTAGCTCGTCAGGAATACACACGCTATTTTAGAATTTTACTAATTTGTAGAACGTATACGTTACATTATATCGTGTTAGTTGTTGACTTAAAATTTGGAGAAAAGCAATCAAATCAAAGTGTTGTTTATTGAAATAGTTTATAACTACACATGCATTATTGGCATGTTGATCACAAATTATAAGAGATGAAATTGTTAACCAGTCTTTCTCCACGTAAAATGTGGGGAAAAGTCAAGTAGGTATAAAACATGACATTAAGTCACGAAA
Source organism: Orchesellides sinensis (assembly GCA_027744375.1). Lineage (NCBI taxonomy): Eukaryota > Metazoa > Arthropoda > Collembola > Entomobryomorpha > Orchesellidae > Orchesellides > Orchesellides sinensis. The sequence continues at coordinate 6,370 of JAHZNG010000652.1, forward strand.
TAAAAGAATTTTCACTTTGCAGACTTTAAAGAACAAGTAGAATGATTTAGTCCAAACTTATTTCGAATATTTATAGTTTTATGCAGCCTTATGTACTTACTTTCTCCTCCGTGTAAAGAGAAAGCATTTTGTGAATGGTCTAAGAATCAGAAATCAGACAAAAAACAAAGAAATGCTCATTGGGTAAGATATGATGATTGAGTGCATTAAAAGTGCATTTGATGCCCCTGAAAAAAGTGCTTTTGCACGCGGGAGTCACTTTCACAAGCCTTTCATAGATTCATCTTCATCGCATTTGTGATTTGGTTTGTTTGGGGTTTGGGAAAAACAGATTTTGTTTTGTTGTTCGTTTGTTTATACTTCACGAACCGGATCCGGCATTTAATTACAATTAAAATAAAGCAGTTTAATTGGTCTGTAAACGTACTACGTAGACATTAAACTAATGTAAAACGTTTTACAGAGGAAGATTTCAGATTTTATCCTGCACTAAACAAGTTCCGGTGTTATCAAGAAACAAGATTTAAGTTAACAAATGAAATATGTAAGTTATCTTTAATTAAATTTTGGTAATCGTAATTTGCACAGAAGATTTTAATTGCGGAATCATAATTTGCATCAAGTGTATCATTCATTAAGTATCATGCTCATTGTCAGAATGCTTAAATTCAAATAAATCATAATTCAATGTCATCCTGCATAATCAAAATTCATCATCGGCACGGGAATGTTTTTCAATGCATTTTCACCTAAAGAATGAATGGATGCCTGTGTGGTTTCAGTACAATTTGGGAACATGTTCGAAACCCTGCGGCTTACTAAAATGGCGAGGGTTGACAATAATGCTGGATTGCTCACTTGACATTTCAACGGTATTGAATTACCTGCCGTTGCCTCTGGCAGGTAATTCTAAGTTCACGTCTGCACCTCATTTTCAGAATTACAGGAGTTCTGCGGAAGGGGTATGTTTAGCTTAATAATAGTATTTTTGTCAATTAAAAAAGTATTTTTGTTAACTATGTAAATTTGTTTATGCAGGAGCTATGTGAGCTGAATAATGTGGTTTTTGTGGACTCCACACCGTTGTTTGGAGTTCCATACGAGTCCTCAATTGATATCTCTGAGATTGATGTCATTCTGGTGTCCAACTCGTCATCCATATTGGCTCTTCCCTTCTTCACGGAGAATCCTGACTTTCATGGGACGGTGTATGCTACGGAGCCAACTGTGAACATTGGGCGCTTTTTTATGGAGGAACTTGTGGAGTTTGTGCAAGCGTTGCCCAAACCTAAATCAGCTAGATCAGGTTCTAAAGGAGAGAATGTTTTCAAGCAGTTGGATCCCTCTTTGAATTTTCCATGCAAGATTGGGGACACTTGTTTTAATCACAACTTGAAGGAAATTTACAGCAAGAAGGCTATTAGTGATGCGTTGATGCGAGTTCGAGTAGTTGGATTTAATGAAAACACGGTAAGATTTCTTTTCTTTGCAGTTAATAAAGTTTTCTGGGGGAGTTGGGGTTGGAAATCTTAAGAGGAGTTTTTATCATTTTTAGGATGTGTTCGGAAAAGTAATGGCTACTGCAGTTAGCTCAGGATTTTCATTGGGAAGCTGCAACTGGATTTTAAAGTCTGAGAACCAGAAAGTTGTTTATGTGACATCATCTTCAACTTTGACAACTCATCCGAGGTCAGAAGCTAGTTCACTGAGATTAAATAAAAGAATAATTTGTGAATTTGAAATGTTTGGTATGCTCACATTTATTTTGATTTTCTTTTTTAGTCCAATGGAGCAATCGTCCCTTAAAGATGCAGATATATTCATTTTAACTGGCTTAACAAGAGCTCCGCTGTTTAATCCAGATGCTATGATGGGAGAAATTTGCATGGCTGTGGTACACACTCTACGAAACGGTGGGAACGTCTTATTTCCTTGTTATCCAAGTGGAATTATTTATGATTTGTTTGAATGTCTGACAAATCATTTGGAAGCGCATGGTTATGGAACCCACCCATTTTACTTCATATCGCCTCATGCTGAAACTTCTCTGGCATATTCAAACATTCTTGCTGAATGGTAAGAACAAATAGTTTTAGTTTTGCAGAACTTGTGTAGGTATGTTTTTGTTTGTTATAACGCAGATGCAATTTAAATCTTATAGGCTTTCAAACAATAAGCAACGCAAAGTGTATTTACCTGAAGATCCTTTCCCTCACGCTCAGTTAGTAAAAGATAACCGTCTGCGTCATTGTAAGGCTTTAAATGCTATTCCTGAACTACGCCAACCTTGTGTATTATTTTGTGGCCATCCAAGCTTAAGGTTTGGGGATATCACACATCTTATTGAGACTTGGGGATCAAATGCGAACAATTCCATCATATTCACAGGTAATGTACGACATAGCATGAACGATGGAAAACTTGTATGTTCTTATATGGAGGTAAAATTTGTTTATTATTAATAAATTAACTGGAACACTTGTGTTGGATTTTTTATTGTAGAGGCTGAGTTTCCGTACTTAGAATGCCTGGCTCCCTTTCAGCCCTTAGCTATGAAGGCATTTTATTGTCCCATTGATACATCGCTCAACTTTCATCAAGCCAACAAGCTAATCAAAGATCTAAAACCTGATGTGTTGATAACTCACGAAGAATATTTAGTTGCACCACGAGCGTATCCTCATCGTGTTGATCTTGTTATTGACTATCCATCAGTACAGAAAATGTCAACAGGATCAGTCAATAATCTTAAATTAAAGCGCTCTGCGGCTACAGCAGTTATGGATCCGATTTTAGCAAGTGAAGTAGAGCCAATTGTGCGTGATGAAAGTGGCACAATCGCTTCCACTATCACGGCCACATTAGACAATACAAATAACAAATATAGGCTTGTTAAGGTATTAAACTATACTATGTATCAAAATATATTCATTTATACGAATCGAAGTGAAGTGCGCTTAACACTGCTCTTTCTTTGCTTATAATAGCCCTCTATGGACCTATGCGATCCGTGGAAATGTCCACCGACTAAATATGCGTGGGGGTCATTGGATTCATCTATAGTTATGCAAAAGTTATTGCAGGAGGGATTTACTACGTCTAAAATTCAACATAGCGCTACAGGATTCATAATTACCATTGTAAGTCAAAATGTTTGTAATATCCGAATACTACATTACATGATAATCATTATGAAATGCTGATAGAAATAATTTGTTTTATAGCCGTCAGAAAACGCGACCATTACTGTGGAGCCAACTTCCACACATATTGTTTGTACTGGCGGCGATGGCTCAGCAAGGCTAAAACTTCGTCGTATTCTGATCTCGTGTTTAACTGAATTTTGATATTTGTATACTTCATTCAAGTTTGTTTTTCAGAACGAATAAATATTGTTGATTGGCAGAATAATTTCATTGGTCAAAATTAATTTAACATAAAAATATACAAGCAAATCTTGTTTTTCACCTTCACAATTTAGTGTTGAATTTGGGTCTTAAAACATAATTACTATTTCAGAAGTGTTTTGTATGAGTATATAGCTTTGATGAATTTTTATGTTTCAGTGATTTACAAGGATGTCGGGGCTAATACCATGTAAATTTTTTGCTTCTGGTAACTGTCGGTTTGGGAATAACTGCCGTTTTTACCATGATCTTGGTAGAAAGCAGGAAGGTTAGTCGTAATAAATCCGTTAATGAATATATACTTATTCTCAGTTGTTTTAAATCGCAATCGCATAAAAGTTTCTTACCGAAATACTTGTAGGAGGTGGTATGTTTGGAAATCGAACTCTAGCTCCTTCAGCATTCCAGCCGCAAGGTGTTGCTTTTCAGAATCAGGCTGGTCTAAATCTCACAGCCAAATCTAATCAAAACTTGGATATCATTGTGTAAGCACTTTTTTAACAATCAATTTTTTGTGCGTTTGACTGCAATCTTTCATAAACGGATCATAGTAAAAATAATAATAATTTTGATTTTGGTAGTGAGCAAGTAAAAAAGGACATGATGGAATGGCATTTCAGCCAAATCTGGCCATACTCATGTTATGGCCCTGTTGGTGGCAAGCCATGTGTTCCTGGTTTCGAAGATTTGTCCCCGGAAGAACTTCGACTTGCATTTATGCAGTCTGGGAATACCGTACCTCCAGATTTGCCTCAACGATTTCAGTTGATAAATCAAATGCGAGCGAATTATCAACAACCAACCATTGAAAATAAAAGCATTATAGTAAGTCCGAGAAAAGTTGTCGAGTTTACAATGGTGGAGTATGATTGAAAATATGATTTTATGTTTTTAGGAACGGATTGTTAAAGCGGATGTTTCAGGTACTTCAACATCGTCTCCTTTTGGAACACAGACAACTATTTCAACGCAACCCCAACCATCTAGTATTTTTGGAGGCTCTGCAAATCAGACATCAGGAAGTATTTTTGGTGGAGGATTTTCTACTCAACAACAGCAACCATCAGCAGGTGGGCTTTTTGGGAGTTCCTCATTTGGGGGCGCTACCGGTACAACTCCTTCTGCATTTGGACAAGCTACTAGTGGAAACCTGTTTCTATCTCAACCTGCCGCACCTGCTGTATCTTCTGGTAGTATTTTCGGAACTCAAACTCAGGCCCCTTTCGGTGCACCTCCTTCAACTCAACCATCAACCAACCAACTGTTTCAGCAACCTCAGCAACAAACTAATATTTTTCAGCAACCTCAAGTGACGCAGCCAACATCAGGAAGCTTTTTCCAACAAACTAATCAGCCCCAGTCAAATTTATTGATCCCACAACATCAACCCGTGACAAGTATGCAGAATCAAGGAAGTTTGTTTCAGCAAACACCGGCCCAGCCAGCGACCACAAGTGGGCTATTCCAACAACCCCTAAATCAAGCTTCTACCACGACTGGAATATTTCAGCAGCAACTAAGTCAGGGAGCAGCCCCACCGACGGGACTATTTCAACAACCTTTGAATCAACCAACACAGTCTGGATCATTAATATTTAATGCAAATCAGCAACCAGGATCAGTTTTTCCACCTGCAACCGGGAGCATCTTTGGAGGAGGCAATACTGCCCCACAACAGTCTGTACCTGCTGCAACCGCGACAAATATATTTGGCGGCGTTGGATCCGGATTAGCGGCTAACCAGCCCATTACACAGCTATCAGGAGTAAGTTCAGTTCCTGCAGTTGGAACCACTTCAGCCTCTCTTCAAAAATTTGTATACACAGNAAATATATTTGGCGGCGTTGGATCCGGATTAGCGGCTAACCAGCCCATTACACAGCTATCAGGAGTAAGTTCAGTTCCTGCAGTTGGAACCACTTCAGCCTCTCTTCAAAAATTTGTATACACAGACGAATCTGAGCTCACACCTGAGGAATTGGAAGCATTCAAAGATGGAGAGTTTACAATTGACTCGCTTCCGTTGAAGTTGCCTCCTCAATCTTTGTGCTTATAAGTATCTCTACTAAGTCACCATATTCACTAATTGCATTAGCTAATGTAGTATGGAAAAGAAAATGAATTATGGACCATGACTATGATGCAACAATTTATTTGGAGAAATGTGAGAAGGCTAATTAGGTTTTTAAAAATTTATTTAAAAAAAGAACTCCGCTAATGTCGGCTGAAAGATACTAAATTATGAAAAATTGTAAGACAGCTAGTACCGATGTGACATGTTAAACATACAAAGTGATACTTGTGTGTGTAGGTAATATTATGTATATAATTTTTTATTCCAAAAATGTTTTAATCATAAAATGTTAGTGTTGGGACAGAATATATAATAGATATGATCATTTACTTCAGTCGAAATTCCACTTTGTTGCTGATTCATTCTAATTGACATTTTCATTTCATATACCATCACCATCAGTTGTAATATCTTCCTTTGTTTCAATTTTTATATTGTTTAAAAGCAGCTATATCATGCACATATAATGCTGCGATTAATTCACACTGGATTGCATTACGTACTACAAAGTTATTGTGTCCTGAGTTTTTTGTCCATATTTTCATGTTTGTGGTGACATGTTGGGTCTTGTATTGTTAAATCCCCTTAAAAACTTCAAGTCAATTTAACTCCATTCCATTATAAAACGACGAATAATATCTCGTCGTATGGCATAAGATAACAGAGCTTGAGGTGTTTGAGAGGTGACGAAGCTGTCAATAAATAAAAACCGCAGAATCTTTGCAACTAAATTCTTTTCTAATATCCAGCACTTACGAACCCCAAAGGTGTTCGCATTTTGCACGGATGTTACGTTTTCTTTAGATATGGTCAGCATCAATCTTCTTAGAATAGTTCGTTTCGTCAGTCGTACCGTGCCATCACAGCCATAGTCCATGATGCGTAACTCCGCTGTCTGTTTTTTATAACAACACAACGCTAATAGTGAATAGCGTATGTATCATCTATATAATTATGTATACTACACATGGACTAAAAGCTGAATTACGGGATGTCCCTAAAAGCAGTTTTTCTGCTGTTTTAGCGTTGTGCACACATTTTCTTTTTTATTAGTGTGAATTTTTACATAATTGCATAATAATGGAAATTGGTAAGTACTGGGATTTGGGATATGACGTTGTGCTGTCCTATTATGCATAGATCCTTTTAAACCACACGTACGGCCAAACAAATTTTCCAGAGTGACCATGATGTCTTTTTCAAAATGGATTTTACGTGATTTGCGGCTTACTGTTTGCTTTGTCATGAATTAATCTCTTTATTATCCAAGAATTTCTTCTTAAGGAGGTAGTTGGAACCTGGCTCCATGATTTTGTATAAAAAGCTGATGACCATTCTCTGACAAATCAGTCATCTCCAAACACTCGTGGCAAACCGGAATTCCACAGCTCTTTTATATTAACAAAGATATCTTTGTAATTTTCTTTATTAAAACTTCACGATCGCTATGAAGCCAATCATTGCAGTTACGTTGTGCTTAGCTGGATTATTTGCCGTGAGTTTGGCAAATGATTTCAACGGTAAGATTTGCATATAAGGGATCTATGAAAATTTTACCTACTTCGTTACAAACCAGTATTTACTAAAGCGGGCAATAAACTTTAGGTCATCGTGTTCGGCGCCAGTATGGAGCTCTTCGACCATCCCTTGGTGGCAGTGCCGGCTATAATCCTTATGCAGGTGGTGCAGGG
>JAHZNG010000653.1:0-36159 GCA_027744375.1 Orchesellides sinensis
AAGTTACAAAGTCAACGCAAAACTATCAAATTGTTCTCAGTTATGCTTTCGACAAACAACTTTTGTACTTAATCACGTGTAGCCCCATGTAAAAGTACGTCCTTTGGTGCTATTTATTTTTATGTTATTCTAAATACATATGTACACAACTTCTTAAGAAATTGATTTATTTCTCCTCTTCAGCAACGTTTTATTCCTTGAGTTTACGTATGTACTGGGGACAAATGAAAATCTCCCAAGGATAAATACCTAATATAAGGTAATCAAGCTTATAATTTGCCACACTGGTTTAACAAATGCTTTGAGCAAAAAAATGTGCTCGCATAAAGAGAATAATGACGATGACTTGCTCACTTGCTCTTGTTTGATCGTAATGTTATGTCAAACATCTGAAATGTCTAACTGAGTAAGCGTAAGTAACGAATGAGCTGCACGCGGAAGTATCGTGCATTGTCGTAAGATATTCAGTTTTAGCAACGAAGAAAATAAAACATTCTTCTAGTCTAATAAATATGCACATTTACCTTATACTGTAATCTTATGCAAAGCTATATAGTGTTTGTGACTATATAAAGCTATTTATTAAGACTTTTTTAACAACAAGTAACGTAGCCAAAAGAGTTTCTAAAGTCTTTCAAATCTCATACGGCACTATAAATACTATAGCACATCTATTTAAGCAAATTTCACACTCATGTGATGTCGAGTATCAGATCCGGTATTTACAGAACCTCTTTGGTCATCTAAAGATGCAACAATTGTAGATCATCTTGTTTTTATGGTGGGTATTACCCATCATCATTTTATAATATCCGTCAAAAAATACTCAGATAAAAACAAAACTTGACGACTGGTTATATGCACGGTACTCAAAATATGCCACCCATACGCTTCTGTAAAGACCCACACATATGTTCATTTAAAACGCAGACATGCAAGGTGACCAACCATCATGTTAGAAAAATATGGCCCTATTCATAAATTATAACCAATCGGATACCTGTTGATCGAGAAAATATGATGCAATCATTACCGTCTATTTCCATTATTTGCCATTACTCCCGATCAGTGCAAAATGTATATTCTTAGTCATACATAACGTCAATATTTTGTAGTCAAGATTGTTATGCTGAGTAGTCTATATAAATTTCTCTACCAAAAACATGCACAAGATATAAGATGGTTTCCAATGAAAGGATGATGATGAGTTGGCAAAATTATCGTTATTATTATCAATATTTCTACTGCTCCTATTATTATTAGTGTAACAACCGTTGAGCTGACAGGCTCCTTGCTGTTGCCCCTGTGTTTGTCAGCAAAACAGTAAATTGTGGTTGTGCAATACTTCATAGCTTCGGTGCAAAAAGATCTTAAAGAGCTGACACTGTCATATTGCATTATCATCGTCATGATCATAGCGAATATCGGTAAAGAGCAAAATAAGGAAGAATGGAGAAGGTGGAAGTGGTACGTAATAATAGGGATGAGCAACAGTAACAAAATATTTTGTTTGTATTAGTATTTCCTCGAAAATATGCACCATGCTTTCAAGAGTTTACTCACTTTATCTTAGCATATGTGTGCCATTTCATACAAGTCCATGGGATGAGCAACAGTAACAAAATATTTTGTTTGTATTAGTATTTCCTCGAAAATATGCACCATGCTTTCAAGAGTTTACTCACTTTATCTTAGCATATGTGTACCATTTCAAACAAGTCCGCAACTTTGATTGTCAATAAATGTATACAGGAAAATACAAGCGCCAGTATTCACTATCTGTAGAGGCTAGAGAGTGTTCTAAGAAACAAGCTAGAAGTTTAGTTTGATTTTCTATGCATATTTATACAGATACATAGTAAACAAATTGTCGGTTGATCCCGGTGATATTGTAGCTGTTGTAAATTTCAACATATATGTACCAATGTAAGTTTTTTTATTTGTGAATATGGCTTATCATGGTATGGTAAGCAAATAAATATGATGAATGTGAAGGTAAGGTAGTTAGTTAATGATTCAATTTGGACATCTAAATATATGCTAACAATAATATAACATGAGCTCTTTGATTACCATTATCATGTAAGTGTATATTTTTCTATTTATTCCGGCTTTATACCTGTGGACGTAAATTGCGTGAAGTGTGTTTAACAAAGAGAAGCATATAAATAAGCAGTGTTACATGGGATAATCTTTTTATCTTCCTTGTATTACGTGATGTGATGGACAACATAATGCAATGTTTTGAAAATTGTTGAGGATCTGCATATAATGTGCGATATACGTGCTTGGTTCATGCAATATTTTCTATGGGTATGTGTAAGTGGGAATCTGCATCATGTTATCAGTAGTGTAATTCTGTGCGTATTTTGCTGTACTTTACATGGTTCAGGTGAAATCATTTTCGACGAGTGCATTTTGCAGTAATGTGAGGCAAAGAGGTCGATGACAATTCAAGATTATACTAGAGTGAAGTTGAAATTCGCGTTGGGGGTGAGCGAGAAATACGGTGTAGTAAATCTGCCTACTTTTCCTAACCTGCTGTGTAATTTAGCTATCAGGGTTTTTGAGATTGCTTTTGTTTCTTGTTACCGTGTATTGCTCGAAAATAGGAAGGAATGCAATATTATAAGATTGCTTTGACAGAAATGCATATCAGTCTTAATCCTTGCATTACATTTGCATCCTTGTGGATATTTAAAAATCGATTGATCATTTAATTAAATAGATATTTGCGGATCAACGCGGGAGAGTATTTTTATTAAAATATCTTACAGAAACACAATGTCTAAAAGGTAATGTAGCATTTCCTAGATTTGTAACTGATAATGGCTAAAACACGTACCCAAGAACCAAATAACATTTATATTAGCATAGCCAATCGTGTTTTGTATCCTAAATATGATTCGAGTCATAACAATGCAGGTTCTTCCTACTATAATAATAACACTTTTCATATGTCACGATGCTGACTTCGCGTTATGCATAATAGAATAAGAAAATGAGGATAAATAAAATAAGTCTCAATGTAAGCTCTAAACATCGTCACCAGATGAGACAAGTGAAAAAAATGAGGAGTAAAACATCAAACTGTACAAACCTCTGTAGCTCTAATATGAATTACATCTTCTTCAAGGAATGTATGCTCAATGCATTTTTTGCATCAATGTATCACGTTTTCTGTATACATAAACACGACTGCGGTCGGTCGGTGCAAGATTAAGATTTGGCAGAAAACTTTTCAACTCTCTCCCTTCCCATCCGTCCGTTACATCTTGTTGAGCTTCTCATATTATATGTATCTTAAAAAAGTAAAATGAGATGAGATCAGTAAAATGTAGTGACTGAGTGAAGTGAATGGGTGAGTGTATTATATGATGCTGTTTTAGTTTGCCTCGTTTCCCTTGTGATGTTGTTGACGATGATAATAATGATGATCCTCCATGCTATATTATATGTTATACAAGATTTTTTTTCTTCATCTGTCTAACTAAATAAAACGTCTTACCGTTTCTGTCATAGGGGTAGTAATAGCAAAAGCATATTAGTAGCTTGTGTTTAAAAACACTGATAAATAAAATATAAATTCATGTTTTAGAAGCAGCAAAAGAAGTACTTATAATGTATGTACATGCACATATTTCAACTTGTGTACAACAAATAGGCAGCGACGAAGTCGGTTTTTCTTCTTGAATTCTTTAGAATACTATTTATATCTTACAGGTCATTTCTCTCTTCATCATCATCCTATCGTCATCTTCACACTGCTATTCCTATCACCGTCATCGTAATCATCAGAATCAACATTACTCACACATGGGATCATGAAACGACAATGATGAGGATGATTTAGAAATATTATTAAAACCTCCAATGATAAAATGTTTCCACGAAATAAGACGTAGAATTATTGTTATTATGTCACCTTTAAGCTGAGTTGCACACACGTTGCATTTATGTTCTCAGGTATTTTCATTAACCTGATTTCAACACATTTGCTAATGCCTGACATTGTGAAGAAAAAGCACGCACTTTTCGTCCACATGCAAAAGTACGTATGATTTGTTGCATGAGAGACACAGAGCGCGTTTTAGTGTTTCATTATTTCGATCTTGATGACGATATGGTAAGATAGATTTTATCTTTTATAATTTTCAGTGAATGCAATAACAATTAGTGCTGTAGTAAGGACACTATAATGGCTTTTGATGTTTTTGTTTACGTCGAAACAGTTTGCATGTAGTTAACCTTAGTTTTGAATAAAAGGTGAATTAATAGTTTTGGATAAAATCTGAACTTCAGTTTTAAAGTGGCAGTTTGTTACATTGTTATGATTGTGTGATAACGATTATGGTAATTGTGTCAATGAGTTTTTCCATTACCGTACTCATCATCATTTTGGCATGATTCATATCTAATGAAGACAGACAGAACTGCGCCCTTACGATGTGAAATGAGTAGGGGATTTTTGCGTTATATTATATATGTCATTCCATTATAAAGGAAACTGTACAAAATGCAAAAATTCATGTTCTTGTTCTTTACATGTGTATACAATACTTTAGTTCTGAAAGTTACCTAACACATACATCAAAATGTCAAAGTTTCCTCAAAGCACTTCGATTTCATGACATTGACACGCTCTTGAGTGGATTTGTCAAAATAGAAGGAATGTCAATGAAACAATGGAAAGAATGCTGAGCCTTGACTTAAATCTTGGATTAAAACAAAAAGCACATATTGTAAATCCGATGTTACTCTTACGTAATCGATTTTTACTTTCCAGCGTCATTTTATTTAGAAATTAAAGAAGGTAGCTTCAAAAAAGTTTTACATACTATGTAATTCATTAATTTAACTGTCTGAATTTCTCCCGTCATGATATCAATATCAGCTATAAATAGAAAGTTGATTACGCTATGTTATTTGATCCTCTTGTCCTTCCAACCCTTGTTTTTGGTTTATAATAACTGGGATTGTTTGTACTTAATTACTAAAATTCAGGAATATTAACATATTCGCCAGAGAATCATTCATTCAAAAGCACAGCGTTTTCAGAAACTGAGCAAATCAAATCGTTCTTAAAAGTATTTAAAAAAAGAGTATGCTACCTTTTCTTTTGGCCTTCGCCTCCTTCACAATAAAGTAAAACATAAATATCCTCACAACGAGACAAAATTAGATTAGGAAGAAGGGTAAGCTAGTGTATGAAGGTAATAGTAACAAAGGGTACATGATGTAAAGGTAAACGACATTTATAAGTCGTTTCCTTTTTACTTCCTTCCTGTTCGACGAAAAAGTAGCTATTTCTACGCTCTCGCAACGGTGTGACTGTTTACTGCATCTTTTCGAACTGAACCATTACTTGATCCCCTTGTGGGTTCTGGTGACAGGAAATGCTTAAAATCTAAGAAAAAGAGATGCCTAAACATGGTATGTAAATACGCACGCAGGAACTTCCAGTTGCAGTATTTTTTGTTCGCAAGTGCCAGAAACGAATCCTAAAATAATGTCGGTTTCATGTGATTCTTCTTTAATTCCTTTACCACCCTACTTAGGGTAAAACGTAACATTTCTGCTTTACGCCAAAGATACACGAAAAGCAGACATACATTGTACGTTGTTAAAACTATTTCTATTTTTTGAATCGTTTGAAGTTCACAACAACCAAAAAACAGCAAAAGAGCCAGATAGATAACCTCTAAACGTTTTTAGTTGCCGTTTTATTTCAGAATTATATGGATAGTGGCACTCTGGCACTGGCACTCACACCAATAATAACGCATGGGTACGAGTGTTACATCGGTAAAGGAGTAAATGTATATATGAACGTGTGCTATGTAAATAGATGCATGATAGATAACACAAAAAAACTACTCATTCTTCAACTCTTAAAAAAGAAGTACGACACGCGGTTGCATCTGTTTTCTCATCAAGTTTTTCGATCCGTGTACTAATCCATGTAATGTGCATAATATTATAATGTATTTTTAGAATCTGACAGGGATTTTTTTGTGGACAAATAATATAGTTTGTACTATCTGGAGTCTGTCGGTTTCTGACGATCTGGTTATAGCCTGTGAAGAAAATTGAGAACAAACTATTGCTCTTTACTTTTTTAAACCTTAACCTGACACGTCAACAGAAACAGTAACATCACATCCTATTCACCGTCATCGCATCACCGTCTCACTCCCTATGATCATTATACCACCAAGACTTTAAAAGATCATAATGAGTTAAACAAGACACATCTTTCGGGAGTAAATAAAAAAGTGCTTTTTATAAACTGCAACATTTTCTTTCAAACGACAAACTATCCTCTTATGACTGACTGTTAAAAACTCCTCCTTGATCACTTTTTATGTATATAAGATGCATATATACATACAAGCACCATACCACAAGCCACTATATAATTTACATACAAGCTTCCGTTTACTTCCTTTCCTCTTTTTGATTCTCAGGTCACCAATAATGCTACAAATAATAATGAAGGCAAAATACATGAGTAAAGCAACGGTTTTTTCTGTCTCTCGCTTATAGATTCTTTTATATATTATGCAGATTCATGTGATATTATTATTATTGCTCCGTTTCTTGTATGCTTGAACATCTGCATGAAGTGAGTGAAGAGCCAACAAAAGCTTCAGTGTTAGTGTTGGTGTGGTGAGTAATAATGCAAAAAAGATGTACAGCTATGTCAGCATAAAAATCGTGTAACAGCAAAAGCACAGTTTTGTCAGATTAGTAGAACTGCTTGTATTTCTTATGCGTGTTCCTAGCTTTCGTCGTCGTGACAGACAGACAGACGGTCAGAAAAGAGTAAAAAAGGATTTCTCTTGAGATGAGCCACAAGAAGAAAAGAAAGGCTGCTGGTTGACTGACTGACTGCGCTTTTTTAGTACTTGCAAACTATATCTTGTACAACTTTTATGTACTCGAATTATTTACAGAATCACAGCTTTCCACTACTAGACTATTTTTTTTATATAAAAAAGTATCTCATATATACAAAAGTATTCATGTTCACCTTTGCATTTTTACTGTACCATATTATTACAACGATATCGTCGGCTCTCACATACAAATACACACACATTCACTCTCATCATGATCATCATCAACATTCAAAGAGATGTGTGCAGAGCATGCTCTGAGTTGTTAAGAACGTCAGAATGCCGCTGCTGGTGCATTGCAACAATCTTTTCTTATTCTTCCGTACATGTTTTTATGTTAGCCACACATCCACAAACTTAAATACCAATTCTAATTTAGTTATATGGCTGAAATACACATAAAAAGATTGTTAACGTAGCTGGTTGTTGCGTGAATAAGTTGGCTATCATCATCAGCATCATCATCATCATTGCCACAAACAGAGTAACAGATTTAAATGGAACGAGTCAAGAAAGAAGTGGAAAGAGCTATATGTGTATAAAATGTAGACAAATATTATTATATTGAGCAAAGATGAGAGAGAGAGAAAAGAAATTTCGACATGTGTGTTACAAGCTAAATTTACTCCTTCATGCCTCCATCCATCCACCACCGCAAGTTTACTGCATTTACATAACAAATATACATACATGCAACAACACCACCACCCTAACCTCCTAATCACATCATAACAACTACACAACTTATATGCGGATTCCGCTCTATATTTATGTTCAAGAAGTAAGTAACACAAGAGAAGCATTCACATTTAAACTTCTTTAAAATCTGTTAAAGAAGTATATGTCAAATTTTTGTCTTACTTCTTCCTGTGTGATGTTTCAATGTTTCAGCGAGATGAGATGCAGTGAGATATATGTATATCCTTAATGTTATTTGTAGATGTCACACACTGCAACAGAAATTAGCCTGGTCGTATATATATGTACATCATTTTGTGCGGAGTAATAGGTGTAAAAATCCTAATATTTATACCAAGAGATTATTGAGGTAACTGATTACTACTAAAATCATAACAACTACACAACTTATATGCGGATTCCGCTCTATATTTATGTTCAAGAAGTAAGTAACACAAGAGAAGCATTCGCATTTAAACTTCTTTAAAATCTGTTAAAGAAGTATATGTCAAATTTTTGTCTTACTTCTTCCTGTGTGATGTTTCAGCGCGATGAGATGCTGTGAGATATATGTATATCCTGAATGTTATTTGTAGATGTCACACACTGCAACAGAAATTAGCCTGGTCGTATATGTATGTACATCATTTTGTGCGGAGTAATAGGTGTAAAAATCCTAATATTTATACCAAGAGATTATTGGGGTAACTGATTACTACTATAGGAAAGCCCAAGTGCATAGGTACGTACTAAAACGTTAGAAGTAAGCATTTTTTACGTAAGAAGAAGTGAGAAATCGACTGGGAAGTGCATAAAAGTATGTATGTACGCATGTAGCTGCCTTCTTCTTGCTAGATTTACTCAAAGTCATGAAGATATTCTTTTGTAAAAAGTAAAGCCATTTTTATCAGCCAGACATCGAGGATGCAAGCAGCCTAAGCGGTAATGGTGGAGTGCAATGGCAGTGAATTGAATGAGCAAAAGACAGACAAACATTCTGTCAGTAACATTTATATTCTTTGCCCAAAATCGGGCAAAAAATGTTAAGCATCAGCCAGAAGAGGTAGTAAGAAAGAATGAAACAATTTCAACATATATTACGTACAAGACACACACATACCTAACAAACAAAAGCAGCCGTACAAGATGAAAGATTCTTTGCTAGCAGCTCAATTTCTCCCTCTTGAGGAGTGATAGCTGATGTTATGTGTGTACATAACATTCATGCAGGCAAAAAATTACTATCACGATGTTTCTTCAGTGTTTCAGTAAATGAATTTATTTTCATTTGTGTGAATGTATGCAGCAAATGTACGCATATAAAAGTAAGCAGACTGGTTCGTATTTTTACTAATACTGTTTTAAATCTCACTCGAATGTTTTTTTTTCTTTCAACTACTTCAAACCATATTTGAACTTGAACACTAACTTGTAAAGATTTGAATGTGTACACTTTCAATACACAGCACTGGTTTGATGGCACAAGTCAAGCTAGTATTTTTTCTGCTTTCCACACAAAAAAAGAGATAAAGGCACGCGATACTTTGTGCACTCCAGTTCATTTGTGTATATTTACCAGTTTGAGTTGCAGTGTACTGCACTATTAAACTATAATTTAGCCAATATTATGTACATTTTATACAAGCATATATGCTAATGACAAAATATATAATATGAAACTCCCGGCTACAGTGTTGTTGTAGATTGAAAAACAGAAACCTGATAAATGACAAAGCTGGAGTTAAGATAAGGTTAACATGAACTGTGAATGTATATATATGCATACATACGAAACAGCACCTGAAGACGTTAGTTTACCTGGAAATACTCTAATGCCTTTAGAATAAAACGGGTAAAGACGGAATGTTTACAGATTGCGGAAACATGAAAAAATACATCTACTGCATTGTTGACTCCTGATGTCTTACGCGTATTGGAGTGACCACTTCTGAAGCACCAAGATAGAACACGGTTACTCTCCCAATTCTTGGCGTATCAGTTTACGTCTTGAGAGCTCATAAACGAGTGAGATTACGGTAAACACCGACGTAGCACATTTCAACCACGGGATATTGCACCAGGGTACCAGCATAACAATTTACTCAAATTCGACGATATAGCGTAGCCGTCAAACGTGACGATACGGTGGATTATCGTCAGTAAGTGCTCTGTATATCAAGTCTTCTAACATCAAAGCGGTCTAGCTCCTCCGCGGACTAAAACACTATTGTGTACTCTTTCACATGATAACAAAAAGATAGTGTCATCTTGAGTGATATCATTTTGCTGAATATGATTTGATAACGTATAACTTCCACCCTATGTTTATGTGGCTTGGCTTTCATACAGTTTTCTATGCGCGCCTAATAAAATACCGGATGACAACTGTGTTTTGGTTTTGTTGAAGCTGTATTATATTGGTGATATTGTTAGCTTTTAGCTTGTTGTACATACTTCAAAAATCACAACACATGATTTCATGTACCGTAACTCTGAGTTAAAACATGAATGTGCTATTTTATAGCCTCATCTTCTACCCTTTCTGTCATTCACCGGGATTTTGAAAAGGAAGGGTTGTTACCGATACACGTTGTCGCATTTAGAATACTTTTGTTGTCAATGTCTTCATGTGAAGAAGGACGCAGTACAATTTACATTGCAAGATGAGGGTATCGTGTAGCAGTTACAGTACATATGTGCAGCACGAAATATGCACAAATAACCGTTCGCCCCTAGCCCATAAGGCGTTAAGGGGAAAGTTTACTAATATTATTTGAACAAAAGCAGAAATAAGAGCAGTGGCTTTTCTCCATGTTTTCAAACCTATAAACAAAAAATACCTACTTTCCTTGTGGGATCGGTAACCTTAAATGCAGCGGAAGCAAATTCGACTAACATGAAATTCTTCATTGACTGAGGAAAGTACACATTGTGTTACAAGTAAATTATTCCTCTTATGAAGTGTGGACTTAAGAACTGGAGGTATCTACAATATTGTATTCTAAATTCTAAGTCCGAACAATTTACATTGGGAAACATCTTACAAAACAGTTAGAAATAATTTGAATAAATTATGAGTACAATTGAAAAGGATATTCATGTTCGTGCCGTTTGTGTTAACAAGCAAAGTAATTAACCATCATATACTTCAAGTTGTAATTTGCTCCTGTCATCATTCAAAGCAACTCTTCCTGTGCAAAATAATGCACTGAGCCACACAATAAAAACGTGATACATGTGTGAACATTTTACAACCCCGTTATTATTATAACTTCCATATTATTCACTGCAACTGCAGAAATCGTAGAAGTTCCTTATCTGTGTTATAAGGTAGCCGGGAAAGAATCTCTAATAGGGATTTGATGATGGAAACTTTTGTTATATGAGATAGACTTAGAAAAAATTTTTAGACTTCACTATTAATAATAAGTTCATCTGTATGTTCACTTCAGCGTGAGGTATGGAGTAAATTGTACCCACACATTCTGGGAAAATATTTACGATGTTCATATAGAAAGAAAGACATTGACAACGAATCATTATCTTAATTCGGGTGACGGACGAATATGAGAAAATGAATTGGATAAACTCCCATACTGTCAGGCAGGAGGAAAAACTTTATTCTTAAAATTTATGCATGTACAGAATTTACTGTGAACCAAAGGGCTAATGACATTTAAATTCATTCTGCGCGTTTGTCTGTGATTCAGAACATTAATGGGTTGTTTAGGTTTGCACAGACATATAAACATAAAAGTACAAAATACACACACGTATTTCCGACCACAGAACTCAACAACAAGTGGCATCCACTTTTTAGTGTTTTTAAACGAATTTAAATTTTAAAACGCATATATAAAACATACCAGCTTGAAATTTCATAACATAGCCCTTTGAACATTTTACGGTGCTATTTGTAGACAAATATGAGTGAGATGTTGCTTACAAAGAAACACCCGAAACTCGACCTGATGCCGACAACAGTACGCACAGCCAATAGCCAATCAATAAGGACAAGGTTATGCTGTAAACCATACCATTTAATTTACTCACAAACGGTATAATGATCGAAGACAAAACATATGACTAAAATGATCGCTCATATCCCATACATTTCCACTGACTCTTTGATTATACTACTTAAATGATATTGCCAGAAAAAGAATTATTAATTTGTTATAAATTGTCTCAGCTCATTGGATTTAAGGTGCTCTACAAACTAAATTGCATGCTCATGATGCATAGTTTCAAAGGGTGGGTTCCAATTCTTCAATGCCAATCAATGTCAGCAAATATCACTTATCTGTGTTTTGATTGTATTGATTATTACCTAAAAACTTTGCAAGAATTCAAGAAAATCACGAAGAACTGCATGCATAATGTAAACTGAGTTGTAATAGGATTTAGGAATAATCGTTG
The DNA here is from genome assembly GCA_027744375.1 of Orchesellides sinensis. Lineage (NCBI taxonomy): Eukaryota > Metazoa > Arthropoda > Collembola > Entomobryomorpha > Orchesellidae > Orchesellides > Orchesellides sinensis. Next base: position 11,997 of record JAHZNG010000653.1, read on the forward strand.
TTATACATAAGTGTACAATTAGCGATGTTTGCCTAAAATCAATATTTATAAAAATATTTATGCATCTTGAAATTCTTGAGTAATCTCATGACCATGCGGAAGCAATGAATTAGAGATTAATGATGAAAGTAATAACCTCACTAACCAAAATATTAGTGATAAAAAAAACTAGTAGATTATACAAATGAAATTCTTTGTGGTTATACAATATGAATTTTTCAAAGCATGTCTACATGCAAATATGCATAAATGTGGGGTGGCATGTGATGCGATTTCCTTGTAATATACACAAATATATTGGCAGAACGTTATTTATTAAAATGCTCAAAGAGAAGGTGAGTGCTTAAAAAAAATAAAATGAGCAAACTATGAAGTGAAATCCAGCTCAAGGTGATATTATATGCATATTATTACAGTTAATCATAAGCAGGGTAAATAAAGTCGTTGGCATTTTAATTTCATTCACATTTTTCTTGATATTATTCGCCTTGCACTTGTAAAGACATTATTGTCTATAAAATGATTTCGATACTTCTGAAGTCACTACAGTAAAGGAGATTCACGAATCATTAAGTGTTTTACAAACCACACAGGGGAACATGGCCTTTTCTTCCTGTGATATTTGTAAATGATGAACGAATCCCATAAAATGCAAGCCCATGCTAACGTTACATACCTACAGTTATGCTGGCACAGAAAACAGAAGTCTTTGTCTCATCGAGCTTGCTAGCTTGCAACTACGCACATGACTACCAGAGGCAGCCACAGTCGGAAAAGAACGGTGGCTCACAGCTCACGATGATAGCTTGGATCATCCTGTCGCAGAGTGAATAACAATTGCAAATACCTATGTACTTGTTAACTACTCTTATCACTTGGACTTTTTTAAACTTCAGCAAAATTCCTGTTGAAATGTCTTAATAAAATATAAGTTTTAACTAAACATGGTAATGTAGACGTGCTCAGAAACCATGCATTTGTATTTATAAAGCGTTTAACTTATTCCCTGTCAAATGACTGTTTTCGATACGATATCCTTTTTATCCTTATATAGCCATATCCTCATATTGCCGAAATCCACCTGCCAGAGAGAATACAAAATTCTTCATCATAGTGGTAATTCTCTGGTACGAGGCAAATAAAAAGTGGACGGTATGATAAAATCATTTTTAAAGTGCATAGAAAAAATTATTTGATCAGGATTATCTCTGTTTGCCTTGAATAACGATCTTCTGACGTGAATTGCGACGACTATGGTGATGACTTAATAACACAGATTAATCAGTGGTAGCTTTCTCGCCAGCCTGCATATATACTTCTATTTACTATTTATGCACCAGCATTTTAATCGCCACGATATAACCGCACGTACCATAGCTTTACTTGTTAGGTATACGGCTTAAAGTATTTGGACAAGGATGTAATACAGCTTAACTGTTATGACTATGAGCTTGTTGTCAACGATCATAAACTGCATCACAGATCACATCTGAAAGGAACTTGTTGATGGTGAACAATTTGATTAATATAATTCCAAGTAAAGATGTGGGAAGTTGTAGTCATAGCCAGCAGTTTATGATGTAGGATCACAATCATTTTAACTACAAAAGGTCAATTTTACTAGATTTTTATAACATAATCCGACATTCCTAAATGGACTATGTTGGAACATTTTTATTCCAAATAAGTTCCTCAAGGCCAGAATCAGTAGCAAACATGTTGTTACATCCAAAAGCGCATTTTCTTAGTCAAGTGTAAACTAACCGCTCGTTGTTCTTCTACTGCAACGATTGTCACATCATGGTCAACAATATCATTGTTCAATTTCTTCAAAGGAGGACATTATGGAAATGTCGAAGAATTATGTATGTGTTTCGTTAAAATACTCTCCCTAAATAACATGTACATGCTACTACTATTTTATATCTTCCTGTTCAAAATAACTAAATCTATATTCATCATTTGTAATCCTAATACAAAATAAAGAAACATAACACCAAGACAGAGAAATGTGGTATACATATACTCATATATATAATATACAATCATATAAACAAACGTGAATACACTCCTATTAGAACTGAATTTTTGGAACTGGCTCGTTTTACCATTGCTGCCATTATTAGAACTGTGAAATAGACGATACACGTCTCTGAAAGAAGAGATCAAGCTCCACTTGCCTATTTTTCATTTCATTACCCTGCCAAGTTGAGGTCATAATAACATGGACTTTGAGCCTTTTACGAATCATAATATGGTTCTTGGAACATCTCTCATGAGAAAATAGGAAGTCACACATATGTACATACATATGTACTACTCGCACTCACAACAACTGGAACCAAAACCGTAAATGTGCCGCAACGCAGCATTACATTACGATTACTACCACAAGAAATAGTAAAAAAATTCGAACGAATTGAACGTCTTCTCTGCATGAAGAAATGCACCAAAACAGTATCATCCAAGGCTGGAATGGGAAAGCATTAAACAGTCTTCATATAAGATATTGAGCTTAGGCTTGGTACAAAAAAGGATAAATAGAAATTCCTTCATCTCGTCCTCGCTTTTTTGTTAAAACATCGGAGGAACCAAGAACCGAGTCCCAAATCCACAAGAGAAAAAAACTTCCCAAAAGATAAAGTGAACATGAACAAAATGAATTTGAATAGTACGCTTACTTGCCTTAGTACATATTTAGATACATATGTATGTATAAAAGTTTTGTGTTTCAAAGAAGTGATAGTGATAAGATAAGCAATCGTCATGATTTTTCATATTTATGTCTGTACCTATAAACAGTAAGACCATTACATATATCCATGTACTTGTCAGTATTCAATATCATAAAACTGGAAGAAGCTATTGTGAAGGGATAACTCAAGAAGATCCATCAAACAAAAAACATGGCTGCCTGAATAATCTCAATAGGTAGCTAATGCCTATTAGCCCCAAACGTAGGTTGTTTTTCTTCCCTCCGATCTAGTTACCCTTTTTATAAAGATCTAATGATTGAATAAGAATTTGATAAATACAAAACATCATCCCAACACTCTTCAGTTCTTTAAGTACTCTAGACATCCTTGGCGTAGTTACTAGTTGGAATTGAAACCACATTTGGATTCATTATTAAACCGGCTATTCCATGCGTGCGTTGGGTAGGTTAAGTGAGCCCTATAATTTGTAAAGAGGCCTTACGTCTAATTCCTGCTTACACTTCACCACATACGTAACATTTTCTTTAGCTTTACAGCATACAGCAAATACAAACGCATCATCCCTTAAAAAGTATTCTTTTATCGTAGACATCTACTGAACTCCCTCTTATTCTGTCAAAATGTTTGGCCCGTGGCTGGGGTTAGTTTTCCTTAACTGGAGGCTGACGTACTGTGTTTGTTATTTCAACATATGCATATGGTTTCCAACAAATGCCTTCTTGTTGGTGTAGTATTTTTACCGGTGATGTAGCAAGGAACAAACGTCTTGTTTGCCATATCATCCTCCTCATCAAGATTACATCGGTTACCATAATATTGAATTGAACATTTATAACCACATTAGGTGTGTATGCGTCTATATTTGGTTGAGTGTTCATCATCTGTATTTTTACACACATTATCTTTCTTAATACAGCTAGTACGCCTCGTTGTCAGTTCTAATTTTTCCCTTTCAAATCGTATAAAAGAATTTAATCTCGACAGTTAAATTCCGACGTGGATTGAAAGTTTATTAGAATTTTGCCTCCAGAAACAAATAATTTTCACTAGAACCTCATCACTGTAGAACTCTGTATTGGAACTACTACAATTACATGCATAGTTAGATGATTCTTCCAGTCCTCCTTTTATTAAAACCTTTACATTACGAAAACACCCAAAAATTATTCGCTTGTGCAATCTGATCCCTATCCACAATTTTCCCATCTTTCCTCTAATCTATTCGTTCTAATGGTGATATAACGATTGCAAATTGGTCTCTTGTTTGCTACCCATCAACAGGTATTTCTGACAAGCTCAGCTACATATATTAAACTAGAAAAGCGAGTAATTTTCATGTGATAATAACCATTAGAAGACAAGAGCCATTTTCAAGCTTTGATAAACTGGAAGAGAAGTACAAAATACCTTGACTGACTACTCGTTGGTCTTCTTTTGTCTCTTTAACACGTTTTGCTAACCACCTGATATGAACTAGAATCATTATTATCATGATCGTAATTATCATTATCATCATCACCTTTGAAATCTTCTTAGGAAGAACAGATATTCCTCTTTACTTTAAAATTTTCACCCTCCTCACCCTTACATTTAGTATTATAGGATATTACATGCAATTTACATCACACGATGCGATGCATGTAAAATGTCATATTTGTTATGAAAATTTAACTCAAATACTTATCAAACCCACATCCATTCCTATTTTTTAAAAATGTGTCCCTTTAACTATTTTACATCTAATATATAACACTCGTTTAAGGACATGTCTGTATGACAAAATAATAATTTCGTACAAACCAGGTAACAGCTCAAGTATTCAGTTTTTAAAACAAATTGAGTTTTATGAAGTTAATGGATTAAAGTGTACAGATCTAAAACATTCTAGGTTCGAGATCTCGTCGAAAAGTTCATTTGCACAATTTCAGTCATGCTGCTGTATTGTAAGCATATACAAGAGACAACGGATGGATAATCCAATATGGAAAAGACAAGGTGCAACGTAAGAGGAAAAAAATGCTCCAGGTGGTCTTAGAAAGGGGTGGTGCTTGCTATCGCATGGTTTGAAAGTACGAAAATCCAAGTGGACGTACATTTGTATGTATAATCAAAATTAACGTATTGCATGAACCTTTGGGTCATAACTATTTCTTCACTTACGTAATGGATAAAAGCTAGAAAGACGCTTTGTGCACTTGATATCACGGTCTCGATTATCATCCCCGTCTTGTCAAAAATTTCATATAACCTGTTGTTTATTAAAGCTACTATATTGTACAACACTCATGCTGCTTCAATTTCAGACAACATCATTATGCTTGTCATTCCGAATTACACAAAGAAAACAGGATAGGATAAAGGTGGTGTGGAATGTGTTGTTCTCTCTATACCAATCAATGGGATCTTTATTTTAGCATTTTACGTTAATCTCTTTGTCTCAAAAGTGAAAATGGCTACACCACCACTATAATTCCATCAGGAACATAGCATATATTAAAAATCATCGGCATTAAGTTTTTCGTTTCTGCGAAAGAATTATTGTGAAGGAATTTTAGAAGTACGAATTCTTAATTACAAATAATTTGAGAATACCAATCAAACCCGGATGACTGTTGTCAAAAGAATTTTTAAACACGTTTGGATCAACACTTTTTCAATAATACGAATGGCAGTGTGCCATGCTTGCAAACATTTTAGCCCGTATAAAAGTATTGAAGTATAAACACCCATCCATAGTTTAAAAGTACGTAAGTTCAGGTGCAAACAAGATGCTCTGTGTTTTATTATGCTTTTTCGTGAGAGTGTTCAGAAAAACTTGGTACATCATTGGCGTGACCACAGAAAAAGGGGCAAATGTGTTTTAAGTACTAAACTTTTTTTGTGATGATGATGATGAGGGATGATCGGGAATCGACATTATTATAAGAGAAAGAAAAACACCATAAAATGATATGTAATTTTATCATCCCTTATAAACCTATTTTCTTCAACTTGAATTGAACAAATACATATAATAAACTGAAGCGTTTTATGTGTGCTTGATAAATGTATAAAAGTAAGCTTTCGTAGAGAATAACATTATTTACTTCATGTTTAATCTAATACGATGGAAAACACAATATACTGCAAGCATATATCTACGCATCACATAGGTTCGGATATGAAAGTGATATAGACAGACAACATGAATTTTTAAAATCATGTAATAATAATAATATATGCATACTTCAGCTCTTTGATCCATACACAACGTTGCTGACGATGATCGTAGGTAGGTATATGTATACATCCGTGTGGTGGGTTCATCCCTTTCCTATTTTCTAAACAGAAGACAAATGTAATCATCATCATTACTCTTGTGTTGTGTTACCATCGGTCTAAAGTTGTTCATCCCTGTTTGAATATAAACATATACCCTGATGAAACCTCACTATAAACTTTAAAATAATGTATACATACGAAGTGAATGTAACAGCGACGGTGTTCACAGATCACTATCTCATTTCTCGCAGGTAGTAAGCCAAAATGCCAGCAACCTCTATCCTATATGGTCGGTCAATAGTTAATACTTTTAAGCTAAATCCCTGATTTTTTATACATCCTATCTTTCTTGAGTGTGCACACAACATGAGCCCCGGTACCAATATCTAAAGTACAATGTTAGTGAAGACGAGAGGATTGTTTTTTATTCAAACGTATACAAGATATAATATGAAAAACGTACTTCTTAAGTAAGAAACGAGAAAAACTGAATATTGTAGTTTATCTCCATTTGCACTTTAAAAAATCGTATATAGAGTACAAATGCTATAGTTTATCATATTTTCCTCCAGTGTACTACCCTTTCTTTAGATTGCTCTTTTGTGCATCTCATCACTGCTTGTGGTGTATTGCTCGTATTCATTTCAATTTTTTACGAACTGCTTTTATGCCCGGATAGCCTTTATGATTATAAGAAGTACAGCGTACAAATGGATGAAACCAACCATCAATAATGTTTTTCATTATGAAAATTTTCTGTGAGGTTTTGCCTAAGGAGTCTAAAGAATTTTGAAGCATTGTATTGTTTGACCAGGAGCTAACCAGAGTAAAATGTGACCAGTCCTTCATCACATAATATAACAACCAACCATGCATTACACTTGCCGGAGAGCCAGCAGCGGCAACAGTAGAAAAAAGTAGCTTAATCATTCTTATCCTTACCTAAAAATTTAAAATACGTTTCCATTTTAAAAGAGGTGTGTAAGATTAAAGTGCATAAAGTTTTTTTTTTATACATATGGGAGGCAGTCACCTTAGCATACGAAAGAATCAAGGTACACATATGAGCATATAATGAGACTTCTTCTGTTACATAATGTTATTATTACATATATGCACCATTCTATCACTTGACTCAATATGTTTTACAAACCACCTTTTATGCTTTACTTGTTTCTCTCTTCTGGATAAATTATCATCATCTTCAATCCGGTCTGCTTTACCTTGTGTGACGATGCGATAGTGACAGAGAAATAGTTGAAAAAAGTTGTTGATGATGATGATGATGATGCATAAGACGAATAAATTTGATGATGATAATGATGATTATGATGGTTTAGCCAACTTCTATGTTGGTATATCCATTTAAGATTCTCGGGGAAAAAGGATTCTTTTAAAAGTTAAAGGCTTGGCTCATATAGGATATATATTGTTGGACTTGCTGACTGGACGGTTCGTTGATTCTTTCTAGTATTCGGTAGTTGTGATGGTGGCAAGAAGGTGATTTGCATATTATGCACAACTCGACAACTCACATTTTAGATGTATGCATCAGGTAAGGTATTTCGATTGCGTTGCGTCTTTTATGTTTGGAAGACATAATTGATAATGGGATTCATTTTGAGAGAAAATCCTGTATTTGTATACATCCATTCCTGCTTCTGTTTTTGCAATTTTATGTATCAAGGTAAGCAATAGTAAAACACATAAATCTAGTAATAAACTAGAATTTGATATTGGAAAATCAAGCCAAGTAGTGGTCACACATATGAGCATATCCTCTTTATATTTACACGTGTAATCTACTGAAAAGCAAGTATTCCGGAGAAATCTTTCTCTTTTGTTACTACTTTTGTATACGATTTTCCCAGTCTATTTTATATTGACGTAATCCGTAATCCATCCATTGTTATTTATTATGTATGAATGTGCAGCTCTCTAGGGTATTTTAGTATTTTATTAATGTGAACAAGTTTTAAAAACTTTGTTTTAACATAGACCCTATCTAAACTTCAAGTAATGACAAAGCAGTACCCTTCATTTCATTTTCCTATTCTGAAAGTATAAAATTTTACTCAATGCCACATAGAACTTCCAATAGCACCACAAAACCCATATCGTGTTTAACTCGTCAACAACCTTCACAAGAATGACATAATATAGATTGATAAAAGTTCCAAAAGATTATTTTGACTCTTACGTATCATGCAAAAATGCAAGCAACATTCTTACCACACTACATCATCATCAGGTGAATATTTGAATGAACTAAAAGAAAGGTTTAACCTGAAGAAATGGTTTTACCTCCTCCCAAACCCTTAGGACAAGATTTGCAAGCAAACTTTTCAAATTACTCATATAGTGTGTAGATCACCGCACCGCAATCATCTACACCGTATTAGAATTTTCGTACATCGTAATGTGAACCGTGAACCGTATTGGAATTTTTACCCTTGTACATACATACTTCCTTTAATATTTCACTTGTAACATAAAAAACAAGCCCACATCAGTAGTGCATAATTATTGATACAATGCCACCCAACGAGTACAGACATACCATTTATAGTAATAAGCAATAAAGATTTGAAAGACAAAATCTGGAAGGAAACTAGCCGATCAATAAATAACATACTGAATTGTTTTGACAACATTATTTGTCAGCCTTGAAGAATTCGGGTGGCGTCGTATTTTTGTCTACAATCTGCAATTTTAGAACTGATCAATTCATAGAAATGATGCACGTGGACACGTGTGAGATTTTCACATTTTTATTTATTTTACACTATGAGACTTCTAATATATGGAACGCCAAAAATAGAATTTAAAAATAAACAGAAAGTAAGCATTTTAAAGTAGTGTGTAGTGTAGTAACACTGCACAAAAATGCACTTTTACGGGCTACTGTAAAAGCATTTTTGTGAAGTCGGCAAAGGCTTAGCTTGGGTGCTTTTACGGTGGCTGATGGAACGGATGGATGACATGCACTACCTACTACATGTATCCTTCATGTCACTCGAAGCCATTAAGCCATCAATTTATGCTTGAATGTATGTATCAGTAGGATATATTAGTATTTTCTACTTTCTTTCATGCCTTTCCCCAACGCTGCTACGCCTTACTTTCTTTAAGCGACGAGGAAAGTAGCGGAAGTGCATGCATTTATAATGTAGACATGCAACCAGCGTGCTCTACTTATGATAACACAGAAGCATACATTTGCTTGAGTGAGAGTATTTGGGGACTGCCGTTGCTCCCAAAAATTGACTGAATGCTCAGTGTACAAGTATAAGAGAAAGGGACAAAACTCGTCAAGGTGAATCTCAAACACGTGTGTGTGTGCGGTACACATGCACAAAAGCACAAGCTCATTTAATCTAAATGTAGGGCAAGCTTTTCTACCAACTTTCGCGGCATCTTACAAAGTAATATTAACCTATTTGTACTTCACATGTAATACATAAATTGATCTGAGAAAAACCTGGAGTTTGTTGTTCTTTCCGTAAGAATACATAAGTATATTTTGGATATGATTGATTAATTTTCTTTTAACAAGGTAAAAGGTTTGCTGCAGGGAAAAAATACTGGTGATGGTTTCAATAATGAGCATTCCCATTAAGTTTGGCTTGTTGAAAACAACTTAATCACAACAGCTTTAAAATCTCAATAAAATATGCACATTGCCAAGCGCTTCGCAATACTTTATTTATGATGGTTTATAAGCTTTTCATGATGACAACAACAAGTAAACTGTAAGTTTATAACATTGTTTACACCAACTGTATAAACTTAGATAACAACAAGAAATCATTTGTTGCGGAATACATAGATGCTAATGCATACTAACATAGTTTCAAATAACCATGATTTTTTTGCACACATTTATTTTCGTGAGATACGGTCATCAGGATCGTCATAGAATAAATATAAGGTATACGATAATGATGAATTTTTTTATATACTACGCACTATCATCATTATATAGCTTGCAAGTAAAACGGTTCAAGATTTTGTTTTAGAGTAGCCAGTAATAAATATTGTAACATTTTATAAACAGTTACTTCATGCAACCCAGCTCTCATTTCGTTTACCCTGCTATGATGGGTATTAAAAATATGCTTCATAATATTTGTGATATTATTACCTATATATAAACGTGGTCGACGGAAGGAAAAAACTTATATTAGTATAAAGTAGTGATACTTGTCGATTTCAAAACATTTTTTTCTCACTCTCCAAACCATTAAGGTTAATTTTCATTTTCGCATTTTGTTAAAAGGGAGAGAGAGAGAGAGACAAAATTATTATTACGACGAAGGTAAACTAATAACATGCATGTTTTTATTTGCCATAATGCATACAAGCGTTTAGTCATTGATACTACATTACATGCTAACATGAATTTTTAGCTTATGAAGTTATAAGCATTTGCCTTGTAATAGTTTCTCCTTGCGGCTATGGGCTGCCTAGCCAAGATTGGTGTAAATTGTAAATATTTACTGCGGTTATCAGATGAAAAATAAGAATACGGAAGACAATGCCATTTGATATTCTCAGACTAATATTTCATTTATTTGCTAGTCAGACTGATGATGTCTCAAAATGTAAAGTAGTTATGAAAGTGAAAGCGTGGGTGATCCAAAGAGATTTTAACTAAATGAGACTCATAAATAGACTGTCCTGTACTTGCATTTTAAGTTCATTACTCATATAAAGTGTACAAAACATCATTGATTAGGTATTTATATTAATGTATCAGAAGAGGATAAAAATTAGTAAAAGCTTTGCCTTGTAAAAAAANGAGATTTTAACTAAATGAGACTCATAAATAGACTGTCCTGCACTTGCATTTTAAGTTCATTACTCATATAAAGTGTACAAAACATCATTGATTAGGTATTTATATTAATGTATCAGAAGAGGATAAAAATTAGTAAAAGCTTTGCCTTGTAAAAAAAAACTATACATACAACATATATTGCTGCTAAAGTCTAATATACCTTTAAAAATGTTAAGAATAGAATCGTTATAATTGTACTGTAAATTATTTCTTTTTTAACAATAATTTTGATTATTAATACAGCGTTACGCATGAGCTCGAGAAGAAGACTTAAATTTAAAAGCCTGTACCAACATAAATTAATGTAGCATGAAATAGTCGGATATAAACCCACGAACTCAATTAGGAAAAGCCTACTATTAACCGAATGGCTGCTTTAAGTGGCTAGACGTTTTGATTTGTAAACATTAGTTGATACATTCATTATTACATTACAACTAGTAATATTTTACATTGACTCCATTCCATTAGAAATGCATGTCGTCAACTATAACTTGCCCATATTAGCCAGACACTTCTAGACTTTCTAAATTAATTGTTGAGTAAGATTGTTCAAGCGCATTATGTATGTATGCTTAATAATAGAATGTTTCGTTTTAAGAATAGATACCTAAAGTTTGAATAAAATTTTCTGAAAGGTAAAACAGTAAAAAAGAAGAGTACAAGTACAAATGCATGCACAGCATTCGTACAAATCCGCCGAGCCGTTTGTATTTCTTGTGGCAAGATCATCCTACGTACAAAATATTTTTGTACACGCTCCGGCAATATTTTACAACTGCCAAACTTAAATCGTCCCAACAAACCTTTTGTAAGTTTTGTCATTTATCGTCGTAAATATATTTGCAACAACATAAACCTACAAATATGAGAAAATTCTTGAGAAAACCAATGACTAGTAAATAGTTAATCAACACTTGCAAACTTCTGCCAAAATTGTTAGCTAAATGAAAGCAAAAACTGAAAAACTTCTTTTATTGACTCGAGGGAGTAGGTCAGGTACGGTCATCTGCCCATAACGAGCAGTGTTTTGTCCCAAAGTCCCAAACAATCAGTAATACACACGGCTTACACATGCATACACAAAAAGGAGCTTAATGACAACACCTCCTTTGTTATTCCTCCTTTTCCACTTGACAAACCTCAAAAAAGATTTATTTGCAACCCTACAAATAAGAAAAACAAGGCTGGCTTATTTTTTATTAATTAAAATCCTTGAGCAAGAATCAAGAACTAATTTGGGGAAGACGGATCCTTTTTGCCAATTACACGGCGATGGTTTACCAAGATATTGGCGTTGACAGGTGAGATTAGCGAGATATTTAGCCCCTTGACCCTTACTCCATTAATATTGATTAAAAGGATGGGATGAAAGCAATTTGTGTGGAGATGCCTACAATACAGTGTATATGATACTTACACGATGTTACATGATCTGATTCCAAGGCTATTGATCTCTATTAGGAGAGGTGCTTTAATTTACACATTTTACTTGATTTACAAGCTTCTCTATGCTGTTTATTAATTTGAACCGAATGTACTTACTAAATCTATTATGTAGATCTAGTGTACCTAATTTCAAGTAGACGAAGGTACAAGTTCGAGAACGCTGTAACGAGTGTAATAGGGTTGATTATATTCATATACTACATATACCATCACAAACATTTAAGTACACACAAAACATCCTCCTATATACCGGCTTCATCTTCATAAACAGTGTAACAAAACCAACGTGGTAAAAGAACAAGCAGCGTGTTTTCTCATGCCACTATACTTTTTAAAGCGTTTAGTAGCGTAACCTGTAAATTAAGTTGAAAAGCTAAATACTCCTTTCTTAATTTACCACTTTACAGGTTTTTTATATAAAAAACACGGTAGCAAACCTAAGTAGGTGTAGGTGTAGTAACATTGATTTGCAAATGAAGTAGCTAGCTTTTTGTTGTGAAAAGTTTATGTTTTTACGTATAAACCTGATAAAATGCATAGCATTTATGCGAGCGGTATCTAGAGTGGAAAAAACACATGTAGACACTTGTTTTTACAACAATATTAAATCAAACTGAAACCAGCTTCACAACAACGGGGAATTAATCAGAAAAAATAACTTGTGCGTACGTGCTCTGTATATCTTAGGAAGACGCATCAGTCAATCCTCTTTTTCGCTAGTTTATCAAGATCGAGTACAACGCTTAAAGCGTGCTTGCTGTTGTGCCGTATGAAAACTCGCAACACAACAAAGATGAAAGATACTTAGTTCACACTGTAAGCGTTATTGCCTATATACAACTTTCTTGCACCGTATAGCATGCTACAATTTTTTCGTAATGTAAATATGTGTTGCACGTTGCGTTTTGCTACTTACTACACATCTTTGTTTACAACTATTTAACGCGGCACTCAAATGGAAATGATGCGATTGGATATGCACATTTTAAAACATTATACTGCCTAGCTGAGCTGATGACATTAAAAAATTCTTCCCACAAATGTGACATTTCTGGTTTCATAATGTTGTTGCAAGCAACATATTACGTATATGAAACCTATGTAAGTAATTCAATGTTTTACTTTTTGTATACTAAACCATGCAGAATGCAACACGTAAATGAATACATGTGTGAAGGGTTTTTGGGACATACAATGAGAAGAACAAGGCAAGTTTATAGGTGAATTTAAATTGAGCCTTTAGTACAACGAAACGCTGTACGTTTTGGTGTATTGACCTAATCACTTGATACAATTTTTTGCATACTGGCTAAAAAAATATTGTTTACAAAGCAAGGCTTGCTACATAATTTTGTTGTATGTATTATAAATATAATAATACAGGTAACTTATCACCAAAAAATCATGACTTACAAAAGATTGAAAATGTGTAAATAATTTGACATGCTCAAGTATGCAAAGACAGTCAGGCTGTTATTTTGATCATAGGCTACAAAAGGTTTCTTGCAACAGTAAATGGATTCAGATTTCCACTTGTAAAAATTCATGTAATTAGCGACACCTTTATCATAATAACAAATACACAAATAATATGGCGTTTATAACCTTGCAAATTACAAATCTAAGAAAAATGTATCCCGTTTCATGACTTGTTCTGCCGAAACAAGAGCTCACACACATCATTATATTGCTTCACAATTTTTAAATAGACTGCGTGTTATGGTTTATTGATCGAGCTCTCGCTCTCTCACTTTTTGTAATTTTCATCTCTTCTAGTTCGTGTCTTTATATAAGAAATTCCTAAAAAGGATAAATAAAAACTATATGAATACTTCTGATTGATAAGTAATGATTTTAATGAGTACATGTACCGGTTTACTATGAAAAGCATTCAAAGGCAAATAATTTGCAAAAATTACCCAGACCTGACTCAGCCATGTGAATGCATATTGTACGTAAACATTTACGTGCAGATTCAGGATGCAATAGGTGCAGATTGCAGCTAGTATGCTCAATCATGATGATATTTTTAATAATAGGGCATGCAGGCATCTTCAGACTCAGCAAGTAGAATATAGTCATGATGGGTACTTCTACACTTATACAGATTTGTGTACATAAATTATTTGAAGGGAATAAATTCACAAGTGACGGGAAGAGTGCAACAATAAAATCAAAATCAGCAGATTAGTTTTGGGTGTCTCTTGTATTCATACCAAGTCATGACAGTATTGCTTATCCATTCTTTGATACATACCTACGTATTAACTCGTCAGATTCAACAAGCCCAATGATGTAGGTAGTGAAATCATACAAAACTCAACACATTCGCATTTATATAAAAAAATAAAAATTACGTCCTAATATAACCCAGCGAAACATTTTAGTTCAGTCTAAATATGATGAGCTCCCTTTTAAAGTTATTTGATGCACATAATAATAGGTCCTTGCAACAATTTTACAGCAACATCTTTATTGGTAACAGCAATACACATGCATACGTGATCATGACAAGTAAGCAAGTCACCGTCATGATTAGGTATTCTTTCTGTCAGTTGTTGTATGTCATGGAATATTGCAATGCACTACGATGATGACGAGAGTGTCATGAATTTACCTTTCTTTTCCGACTCTACAATTTTTTTCTTATGTATGCAATAATGTAACGTGGCAATTTTACCAAAAATATTTCGCTCAAATATTATGAATGCTCGTGAATTTATGTAACCAAAAATATTATGGTGATTGTTCTTCGTTTACTAAGCGATGATGATAACGATGACCTATAGCGATTGCAATATTCTTACATTACTACGAAAGAAGGTATGTACGAATTATCAACTATTTTTGAGTCGGTGTGTGGTACCCCATGTATGTAGAATCCCTTTCAAGATATGTCTATGCTTGTTGATAAGATAAACAAATGAAGAGGAAAGCGAATGGTAAGGTGTGTGGTGGCAGTGATGATCCTTTACAACGCGCATCTCAATGAAATTTTTAGAATCCACCAGTCCACTATTATTACATTCATTGTGCTATTATTGTTCAACAAAAAAATGATGCAGTATTAGCACAGGATTACTACAGTTGAGTGAATGAGTCAACTTATCTTCAAGACTGGTCATTTTTCTGCTCGAAAGCGCACCAAAAATGCAGACAGTAAAAAATTCTACATGATGATGCTGTGTATCACTTGGCCTTTCAAAAAGTACTATAAAAACAAAATGTTACAACGTTTATCTAGTATACACCTTAAACAAGGGTATCTGTTATAGTAAGTATATTTTAGTAATGTATTTTTGTACATTGCTCTGATGTTGTTAGTCTCTGCTTCTGTGTGAATGATGCTGTTGGTGAAGGCCTATACTCTGTATTATTGCATACAATAACATGGTTACTTGCAGCGTCACGGCAAACGCAATGCAGTGTGCAGCGCGTTGCAAGCAAAGCTCTCTCAGCGATTTTCGCCAAGAACGCAAAACAAACTCTTCGACAACTACTACGCGGATGATGATGATGATGACGATGATGACCGCATTATTGGCATCAAAAATTGAAAGTAAGTAACAAAACTTTATAACAATAATAACAATAACGTACATACATATGAATTATGTTTTTAGTATGTACCACGATTTTATGCAGTATATATATATGTATGTAGATTATATGCACAGAGTGCAATATTATGATAGCCTGAAATAGGCGGACATCAATGAAACGACAAGCAGAAGCACGAGGGAGCATGTTATAAGAGCGAGAGACTGTGAATTGAATGCTGTTGCTTATTTGTTCCTTACCGTTTACGAGTACACTTTTTAATAAGTAATGTGGTAGAGTTGTTCATATTAGTCACAAAGATTGTGAAACTATATAGGTGAGTGAATGACTGACTGACTGAGGTTTGCAAAACAATTCCTTGACTTCTTCTCCTTTTTGCTTGCCTTCTTAAGACACAGTGCATTTTTGCATTCCTCCTACCTCCATAATAGTATAATAAAAAAGTTAAATTTGCTCTCACAAAAAATCTGAATCTTTTCATATGCGTATTACATCTACAACTATACAGCCGCACCAAGCCACCTTAACAGATCATCGTTTGTTGCCTTCTCTATGAAAATGAGGTAGAAAGGTTGTCACCCTCTTTTTCTCGTGCCTTCGGATGGCAATGATGGTTGGAATGAATCTTTGTAAAATTGTAATCTAAATATCAGACATCAGGAATGCAGTGCAATCTGTGTTTGGCAACTTTGTTGTATACACAAAGCAATGTTATAATATACTTTCGTAAATCATATATGCCCCAAAATAATATGTGTGATACGTAAGTACTTTGTGTGTAGGTATGTATATGTTTAGTTACAACTTATCTTGTCGCAATGATCTACACTACGCACGGCACCTTTTAAATAGACAGTAAAATGCTGAGCTTAGTCGAGGTTTCACCAACTGTCAAGAGTGATATCCCTAATATCCGGCCACCAAAATGACTGAAATGAAAAATATGCTACATGATGTCAACACTGCTTCAAATAGGCTTGGATAGGTTTATATATGGAGTATATGCATAGGTAATATGATTTTTGCATGCTTGATGCAGTAGCCTGATATGCATTGCCTTTAAGCTTATTACCAGAAAAAACAACTGTGGTCTTATAGGAGGATGAATGGAATAGCATGAGTTTGGAAGCTGTAAGGATGCAAGTTGACACCTGTAATTTTCCGCATATTTTTCTGCCCTTCCACAAAGTTGTCAATGCTAATGGTTATGCTGTCACATACCAAAAACCATACATTACCTGACGATAGGAGTGAAATAGGATCAAGAAAGATTAGGACAAGTTTAGGCTTTTTGTCTTTGCATATAAAAGTGCCGCTTTCGTCGGAATGCTATTTTAATTTCTGTGAAATAAACAAAGTGGTTAGAGCTAGATTACTTTGAGCATTTGGCAAATAGCTGTACTCTTGTAGAATAAAAGAATAGTTCAAAGGTCATGAGTGCAAATAAATAGGTTGTATAAGCAGAGAATTTAACTTTTGTCATATGGCATTAAATAATACACTACCGATTATAAAAACGTTTCCTTGAAACTTTTCGAGCATAAAGTTAAAGGAACTGTTTTGTGGTATCAACTAAAAGTAAAAGCCACCAAGAGCCAAGCAAAACCAACCAATTCTTTTGGCTACTGCAGTGTATATTATAAAGATCTCTAGCTTGATACATTAGCTTACGTCTCAGACCATGCGCTCAAGCTATAAGTAAAAGGGTTGTATAGACAAAGCAAGCAAGCGTGCATTCCAGCTGACTGCAGCTAATAATAACCTTGTGCCATTTGCTCAACAAAGTATTCAACAGGATACTTGCGTAACGTTTTGGGATTGGTTTCAAGGAGTCTTGACAGATAGATGCCTGACTGCTGATCATGACTCAGTATTTTAATATGTTTTGCAGATACAAACATAATATCGCCGCTTGTCCATATAGGAATGTGTACTAACTAAGCACTGATTAGTCGGGATGTGCTGTTTTCTACTTAATCTTGCTAATAATATAATTTTCCTTGAAATTTGCCAAGAAATACCCTCCTTCGGAAATTCTTTTAATGTATGCATTACAGAAAAGTTATGTTTCCTTTGATGTATTATACACTTTTAAATACAAAGGTTTACCAGAGCACTTGCGATGTGATTGCTTACACAACACATGAAGGATGATGTCGGTATGAGCTATAGGAAAAGGATGTTATGACTATGTTGTGACATGATTTTATATATATTCATTAATATAAAATAAGCAATGTAAAAGACGGTATATAAAGCTAATAGCTAACCTTTGCGGTGGCATTTTGTTCATCTGATTCATCCCGTTAACTGCTGTCGCCTGTTGCATCATCCACAGCAGCTCACGGTTTCAGCTCTCACTCAATTTTCCTACATTCCACGGAAAGCACAGAATAAAACACTTATAAATAAATAATTCCACTTATATCACACACTTTTTTATTGATACACACACTAATTATCTTAATCCATTCGATGTATTATATTCTCCAGCAAATCATTTTGATATGTATGCATTTTGATAAAAAGCATTATATATGATGATGCAACGGTACTTTTTAAAGCGTTAACACTGGTAGCAGAGGTAACATCAAATTATACTGCTCCAGAACTCACACAGGCTTAGCGGTATATGCGCGAGTTAATGGCAAAGTCGATCGCGGGGGGCATATGGTTTCCATCGTGTGAAAAAACATAAATCTTGTTTTAACTAAAACTGGCTGTGGAAAGAGTTGACGTCAGTTTTGTAGAAGTTTTATGCATCGGAGCAATGTATCAAGCTAACCAAACAAGTTACACTTGCACTCCAAAGTAATCACTCATAATTTTCTTGTACGTATGCATTAAATGAAATATAATAAGAGAAGATGAAGTTGATGTTGTTTGGTAGTTTCGCAATGCAACTGTTTTGCATGTAAAATATTCACAGATCACTTAAAGCCTTCCAAGAAGAAACTGTGGGATCCCAAGGGAGAGCTAAAGCACACAGAAAATGATATGACTAAATACTGATACTGCTCATGGTGATAAGCAAGAAATCACTTTGAATTGCACACAACTTTTGAATGTGTATACATTCTGCACTGATTTTGACAGAGGAAGAAGGGATGCCACGGGAGAGAGAGAGAGGACAAAATAAATTGTATACAGTCGACGAGGCGAAGCCGCGACTTCTACCGTGTTGCCACCGCCTATCTTTCTTCTGTAAGCATTTATTAATGTGATATGCTCAACAACTGACTAGCTGACTGACGACTGATCAGTGATATGCTTGCAACTTGAGAGTATACACAGTTTCCACTTTACCTCTTTTTAGCAATGATAACTGCAGTTTACTTGTTAAGTGTAAAATCTCCTTCGGTAATAATCCAACTTACAAAAAGCTATGCATCTCTGTGTATTGTAATGATTTTAATAGACAGACTCTCATTCATAGGTATTTATATGTATATATGTATGCATATCTAAAATCACATTAAAGTTCACGAGGATGAATGAATGTTCGCTTGTGAGCGCATATAGAGCCGCACCGTTTTTTACAACTTCAGCTGACAACACATAACACATCAAACGGTACAATGCCATTTTTTACTACATGAACGTAGGCATTACAATGCAAACACAAATAATGCATCATGAATACAACATTATACCTCAACTTTTGATTCTTTTACTTGTTGCTTGTTAGTTACGTGGTAGCGTTTGTATGAAACTGAGAGTTTTCAACTTTGTTCCCCTTATGTATAATTGCGCTCGTCTCTCTTAATCTACTCAACATTCTCACTTGTGTATAACTTTTAGTTTTAACATTACTCCTACTATGTACACCCAACTGAATCTAAATTACATTAACTTGTATGCTTTAAAAATATCAATATATTATATATTAGTTGCTACACTTCAATGAAATTAGAGGTTAGTTAGGTATAGGACCTCACAATCATTAAAATACCTAACCCCTGCAAGATGACTTATGTATGGATGTTTAATAAGATAGCTTAAACTTTATCAATGCACGTGTGTGTAGTAAAATGCAACTTAAAGCATTCCAGCCCAAACAATATTCAAACATTCTCTATATATCTTGTGCCAGGATTCAGAATATTTTTAATCATTCTATATATGCTGACATAAGTATATTCTAGCAGATTATAGAATTAAGAGTTTCCCGGTAAGTTAGCCAATGGCTAATGTCAAATAGTCAAGTTGGTCAGTCTTTAAGCTTTCTGTACAAAGAGTCAATGTTTTTTAATGATCCATTATTTTCCGCAAAAAATTCACAGATAATTTCCTCTGAAGGTCAGACAGGAGGACACCATTCTCTTCCCATAATGCAATCATGTACACAAGATCTTTGTTTTGCTTTTTTGTGAAGGTGTTTTATGATACTAAAGATATTTTCAGGTAAAGTCTGGGACAAGCATTAAATGTAATATGAAAAAGAGGAGACACGGACATTTGTAACTTTTAAACTGTACTTCACAACTTGCAAATGATTTACGTTCTTCTTTTTGGTGACGATTGCAAACATTCAAACATACTTTTCGTATTCCAACATTGTATTGTGGTGATACACAAAATTTATTCATATTTGATTCTATTGATGCTACATGCACATTGAACTTGTCACGTGTTTACAAAAATCACTGTTCAGGTTTTTGGATATCTGGCATAATGCGGCCTTTAAGAATCTGCTTAACCAAAATATATTGGAAGGATACACTCAAATATCATTTTGTAAAAACACTTGCTTACTGTAACAAAAATGATCCGACTTGATTTAAAATGATGGATGGGCTAGCGAGGTAAGAAGATGTAGTGTGAATGTGAACTTTTAACCTATAATCGTGTTTTTGTGCATGTGTTCACCGTGATTCATTACTCTTTAGAATAGGTATGAACCTAATGCATACTCACATCCCATCTGAGTTCTTTTCGTTGATCTGTGGAAAGGGCAGGTGGCAAGTGCCAAAATGTTGGCACAGTGACACCTTCATCTAATCAAATCATGTTAGTATTCTCATTTCAAAAGTAGGGTTAATTTTTAACCCTCCTCCAACCATACGATGTAAACCACGTCACCTCTATGTACGTTATCACATAGGGTATGTAATAAAATACCATGTTTAAATGGGCACTACCTAAATACTGTAATAAAAGCATGGGAAAATACCTTTTAAACATTGAGTCTCACAGTGACAGATTTTTCACTGTGAATGTTCAGGTTAATCGTGGGAGCTGTCAGCATTTCGCATTGTTTAGTCGAGTCGAATGGACAATGGGCATTAATTGCACTGTTGCAAACTGAAGGCATTTGAAAACCTGACTTTGGGTTGGATTACTTACGTACGCAACAGGTGAATTATGTGCATGTGAAATACAGGAAATTATGTGTAGAATGTTTAGATTCTAGGTAATAGAAGCATGTACACTCTTTTGGACATCAAACTAAGCAATTGTCAAAATGTTTGATTGACACAAGCTTTTTATACTCATTATAACATATGACATAGCTGGGATATATGTAGGATGATTGGTTGGTTCTATAGAATGTTGAAAGATGGTACGCTATTTTGGAAAAGAGCTCTATAAATAATTGTCCGGAAACTATTGTTAATTATTTCAAAACTTTAATACTGTACCTACTGACACTATCTACCCAGACAGACAAAAATCTCAAGCAAACACTAATTTGCATAAAATAAAGTATCACCAAGTTATCATTATTAGGTACAAAAAGGTATTTTATCCATTTTTAAAGAGGCGTGGCACGCATTCTTTGCGGTGCGTTGTGTTTATGTGTTTGCAACGTGTATCATTAGATGTTTTTTTGTGAATTACATAGACAAACATAAATATCACGTATTACTTATCAAGGACTGTTAAGCTCATCCTATTCCGCATGCTTCGATGGATTTTTCCACTAAGCTGTCTTATCCTCTTGGAAAGCTGAAAAATGCATTCATTCAGCATATAAGTAAGTCGGAAACTCCAGGACTTTAAACAGCAATCTTATCAAAATGTGTGAGACTTTTGTGAGCATTAAACCTTACACACTTACCCTACCTCTACCTGCAACAGCAGTAAGCTAGCTTGCTACCTAACACGATGAAAATACTTTTTTAAATCTAACCAGGTTTAGCTTTTTCATGTAGCTCACGTTGGGTGTATTCATGAGAATTTTTTAGGATAATTTTACTCGTAGATTACGAATCTGAAACCCGCTTACTGGGAATTTGAAGTGTCGCTAAGTTACAGGGCTTCAAAAGTATAGCTTCATGATGTTGAGCCAATTTAATGATACTAAAATTGGTTATTGATTTCATTTTCAGAATCAGCATGTCAAAAAACGTACATTTACAAAGTTTCAGGTCAATTGGCTAAAAATTGTCCAAAATATGGACATCTGATTTTTTATTTATTGGGGTTCAAGTTTCTGTTACCATAGTGAGAAGAACAAAAAGTCGAATATCTCTTTAACCTTACACTCAATTCGCACCAAATTTTGTATAAGGGTTCTTTTAGACTAGTTTTTTGTGGAAATAAATTTTCTTGTGCCCTCGTGCGATATTCACTGCATAGGGTATAATTAAAATATATGGTGACACCATAAGTGGGTCAACGCCTGAAATTCCCAGTAAAATGACTTTGAATTCCAACTCTACGCATCAAAATACCTTTGGGAGTACACATGGTCAACCTCAACGTGAGCTACATGTAAAATAGGTTCCTTGTTAGTAAATTATATGTACTTAAAAGATACATACCAGAGAAGTACCTAAAGTCATTTCTCTCTAGTTATGTTATCGGATATCATTTTCACTTTTAAATAAAGCAGAATTTGAATTTGAACTGCCTTAAAACTGTTAATGGTAATGTGATTTAGCAAAAAGATCATTACAATACATTATCATTAAATATTGAATATTAAAAAATGCTGTTCTGTTTTAAATAGGTCTTAAATGCATTAATTGCAAACGGAACACGTGTAAGGCAGCTCCCTTAACTTTTGCTGTATGCAAAATAAGAAACCAAGAATTGTATAGCAAAAGCTATTTTGAAAATGAGATTTTCGACTCTAGATTTTGTTCCCCAATCTATGCAACAAAATGGCTTATGGGAATGATGCCAAAAAAGAACACGGTGTGGAGGAAGTTGTGTGGTGTCAGTGCGACACTGAAAGCTGTAATGAGAAAAGCTTTCAGGAATCCATCGAGAATTATGAATTGGAAAACAAAACCGAGTTAACCCAAGATTTTAAAATGCAATATAAGTGAAAATCTCCTACTTATTATACCATTTACTGGATTGTGTCTAATAAAAGAACTTATGTTTCTAAATAAGGAAATTTCATAGAAAAAATTGCATATAAGCCTTAAAGTTGGTCACATCATTTCCCATGTTTTTACAATATTATTTTGCTGTTCGTTCCATTCTGAAAAAAATAAATGTTTCACATGTAAAATATCAAAACAAATAGCGAAAATGCATATATTTGACATGCTTGATTAAATTAAAGTTACAATATTTCGGAAGAACCCTCTTGTTTTCTGCTTCTGCAACGCTCCCAACATCTCACACTGGCTTTCCAACACTGCAACTTAGATCTCACACTCTTGCTCCAGGTATAAATATAAATTACAGAAACCACCGCAAGCAAATCCGCAAATGATTCCAACACCTCCAAAACCTCCCGGTAAATTGGCACTTTCCAATATGAAGGGTCATTCCCACTTATATTGTCACGCAATAAGAAAAATTCTAAATCTGTGTCGTTTCCTTGGATAATTAGTCGAATCATATTAAAACTCCAACCAAAGCCCATCAGCAGTGCGAGCTTTCCAAATATTTTAAAACTAGATTGCAAAAAAGTTATTTTGCTTTAAGCGATTTTCATGATTTTGTTAATATTTTACGTAATGGATCGTTACCTAGATCGATAACCACTTGTTGAATCTCTGCGCGCGGATGCCCCTTCAGTTTGTTGCTTTCGAATGGAATTTATTGTGAGCACAGCAAAAATACATGCTGCCATGAATATCAGACAAGACACAGGAATAAGCACGTATGTAGTTAACCGGATTAGGTCACAAATTTCAAAGGTTTTGTCCTTCTTAACGTATAAACTGAACAAATTTACGGTTCCATCACTAATCAAAATAAAAACATAATGCTAGATTTAAATTATTTAGAAACCATCTTGAAATCAAATACTCTGTACCTTAACCAAGCAGAGGTTTCATGAATTGTCAAAAACAACGTACAAAGGGAAATCGGGAATAACACCGCAAATCCTGCATAAGTCCAGAATCGTTTAGATGATTCGTTTTTATTT
>JAHZNG010000654.1:0-10300 GCA_027744375.1 Orchesellides sinensis
TAAATCTGCAGGAGCAGGAAAATAGGAAAATGCTTCTACTTTTGGATAGATGATGTATCCTGCCACAATAACTTGTACATATTTAACCTTTGTTCTTTCATCTTGCACTATACTAATGTCAACATTTTGCTATCAGAAAGACGTAATTGTGTTTGTTAAATGAGTGACTTGTTATGTCAAGGTATTTGTAACTATTATACACATAAATGCCTTGAACATAAAATGTCAGAGCCAAGCTCTGAATTGTCTTTCATCATATCATATAACAATGGTGATATATATGAAGCTTTCGTGAAAATAATATACTGTGAAATCTTGTCTGCTTGATAGATGGACATTTACAACTCTTATCTTTGTTTATGCTTGGCTGTAGATCTAGAAGTAAAACAAAACAGCGACAAAGTTTTTGTGTTTCTACACATTCGTAGGAAAATAGATTTGAAAGCTTTCTGTTTCGATTCTAATTAAGTCATAAACTTTGTATTTATATATGGCACCAACATGAGATATGCTTCAAATGGCATACTTAATCTGGTTTAAAATATGAACATTGGTGCATATGTTTTGGCACGTAAACAAGATTTCCAAAACGTGCTTATGAATCTGTTGATAATTTATTTATGAGAATGATATAATATGAAGTCAGAGGTTAATATACGTTTATTAAAAATATTTTTAAAGCAATAGCTAGTAAGAAATGCGCATTAATTCCTATACTTTATGTCCAATACTCCAGCACATATTACAAGTTACCACGAGCTATGTATACATAGCGTCGGCGTCACCATTCCACCTTTCTAAATCTTTACACCTGCATTAAGCATCTCAATAATGCCGCTTTCTTTTAGGCACCGTAAAAAATACCTACGCAATAAGCTCCGGTTTCAAGCTGTCAACTCTCTTTACATCATGATTTTCTAATCCAATTAATCAAATGATCTAATCTAATATGCATGCAACAGACAAATTCGAAGTCATTACAGGAAGATAAATGTCACAACCTCAACTAAAGCCACTCCTTATAGTCTTCATATGTTATACCGTATTCTCTGTTTCAAAGAAACCAAACGTGAATAACTCCTTAATATGTACATACATGGAATACATGCGTATAAGAATCTTAATGGAAAGCACAAAAGCTATATAATTACTTCCTTGTCTTGTCCTAACCTCTATCATCTATCTTGATGCGTCACGTCAAATATACGCATCCCAAACGTGCTCCTCGACTCATTCCGGATTATATTGCTGACAGAAGCACCTCTGAAACCTTTACCAGACACATAATGACATGCTGTCCCATCCTCATTCCATTTTTTGATTATGTATTAACAATGTGGTTTGTATAAATTGTTCATCAAATCCTCATGTGACAAAAACATTTTTTACACAAAGAAATCTCCGAGGACTTATTTGCCGCATAGTGTGATTCATTGTCTTTATTGTAGACATAACATAATACCAAGACTTTTAACGTAACGAGTTTCGCAAGCAAAAGGAGAAACGCTATAAGTGAAAAATGGTAACGGCATACTATGATGAAGATGAAACACTTTTGTACATAGACTGTGCTGTGGTATAAAATATGACAAATTACTTTGGTATTTTGTAGAATGTCTGCTTTAAGTTTAAGTTTATTTAACACTCACTTAAAATGACATAGCGCATCGATTTTTAATTACGCGAGCATTACTACTTCCATCCATCCTTCCATAAAACTAGAACTCCATGCGATAAGGTCCTAAATACAAATCATACATGAATCTACAAATTCGAAGCTTTGATGTGCATTGGTGTTTCTGCATTATCCACAAATATGAGAGAGATAAGTAATCCGTTTACATTTAAAGGTTGGATATTGGATACACAATTGCAATAGATACATGCCTATGCAGTTGTATATTGCATACATAGCTCGTCATATCAGAAGACAAACTCTATTCGACTACAAACAAACTTCACACGTACATGTTGGTAACAGAAATCTAATAGAAAAAGGATAGGAGGCTAAAGGATAAACATCGCTCCAAATCCAACTTATAGACTCTTCTTGTGTAGTGAAGAAAACCAAGTCGCAATATCCTTCTTTCTCATTCCTTGCTATACACTTTCCCATAGTGTACTTCTGCAATGTTTTTGTACCAAGAAGACCATGTGAGCAATAAAAAATGAAGAAATCTGAATGGAAGCAAACATATTTTTCTATATAATAACAGAGTTTAATAATCATTCGCTGCTGTGATATATGGCAGTTTATTTAATAATACCATGTAGAAGGACACTTCTACTCTATAGTTCTATGTTCTATATAGAATCGATAATAAAATACTCTTGGATTTCAAGGTGGAAAGTTGAAAATAATCGTAACAAATTTATGCATACACCTTTGAACACTTCAGTCAATTTCCAATTCAAACATTGCATTACTTTTTTTAGTTTTAGTTTTAAAAGTTCATGGGGATTGTGAAAGACGCTAGCGGCAATCGTTTTCATGAGATGGGGACTTTGAATGGAAGTAGAAGCTATATGCCTTTGCAATGCTTTTCGATTTGAAAGGAATTGTAACATTTAAAAGGAAGTTTAGCGTTCATCAATGTTATCCAAATCCAAAGTCA
Source organism: Orchesellides sinensis (assembly GCA_027744375.1). Classification (NCBI taxonomy): domain Eukaryota; kingdom Metazoa; phylum Arthropoda; class Collembola; order Entomobryomorpha; family Orchesellidae; genus Orchesellides; species Orchesellides sinensis. Next base: position 2,616 of record JAHZNG010000654.1, read on the forward strand.
TGAATGAGTGCGTAGTTGGATTTGGAGTGTATGTTTTTAAACAATGAAAACAAGAAATGAGAGGGGTTTGTCTTGTTACCTGAGCTTGAGCTGGACAAAGCAGAATATAAGTATTCGTTTTATGCAGTGAAATAAATTTTAAAAGCATATTAACCAAAATGGTGCTCTTAAATCACTTTCATTTGGACTTGACCACTTGCCTTGCATCGTCAATGGTCTTGTTTGCATTGGCATTGCAAGGGGAAGCTCGGATTAAAGTGATGTCTTCCTTGATCGACGAGACGGTTTATATTGTGGATGATAAACCTATTATAACAAATGCTGATGTTCCTTCCAAGGTACTCCTACAAGTTTAAACTCAATCCATCTTAAATATACACATTTACTTGTAAGCTTGCCAAAACTAATTATAAGATATAATTGTGTGTTAGGGAATTCTGGTACTAGCAAACCCAGCCAACGCTTGCAGTCCAATAAGTCCAGCAACACTTCTACCTACCATTGTGCCTGTAAACTCGTCCTTGGCTACTCCGACAATGATAAACAATGCATCTGAATCTGAAATGTATCCGTTTGGCCCTGACAGCTTTTCATGGATTTTACTGGTCTCGTGGGTACCAGACGATGATTGTTCGATAAGAATCAAAGCGGAAACTGCAGCGGCTGCTGGCTACAATATTTTAGTTCTTCAGGACCCTTCCAATTTGGAGAAGGACTCTGAGCCATTCTTGTCACCATTGTCGTCTTCAACGACTGCGTTTGACTATGCGTGGACTAATATAGACGTTTATGCCTCAATAGTAAATCCGGAGGACTGGGAGATTTTAAAAAATAATTTCACTTCTGATGAGTACGATATAGAAATATAGAGACTTGATATATTTTTATGTTTGGGAAATGTAGAATAGGAATAGTATCGTGTTGTTTAGTAGATATGCATTGGAATATTCCAGGTACTACTTGACTTTTGACGAGTCTAATTCCATGGGTGGGTGGTTCACTTACTTTATTGTGGGCGTTTTGGCGATTGGAGCAGTGTTTTTTACAATTGGTCTAAGCTACGTTCTCGTCCAATTACTTGTTCTCATATTGCTTTGGGTGAGTTGTCTTACTACGAGCTTTTAAATTGTTATTCTGTTATAAATAGTTAAAATTTTGAATTATGACATTTATAGATCAGGGAATCTATAGTTTCAAGAATTCAGCAAATACGACGAGATCGTAGAAGAAGGCTACCAGCGTCTCAATTACGGAAGATTCCAATTACGCTCTGGAATTCAGACATGCTTCAAGACATTTGTTCCATTTGCTTAGAAACGTTTGTACCCACAGAGCGAGTACGCATTCTACCTTGTGCTCATGGTTAGTCGATAAAAACGTAGTTAGTGGTGTAGAGTCATTTTGATGTAACGTTTGTCGAATGCTCACATGAAGCAAAATGTGTAATATAAATTTGTTTTCCAGTATTCCATCAATGCTGTATTGATCCTTGGCTTCTGAAGCAAAGAAGAAAGTGTCCGAACTGTAAGCGTAAAATAATTTTCCCCGATGAAAATAGAGATTCAGATTCCAGTAGTGATGATGAAAGAACACCTTTGCTACGTCGGAATTCATCTACAAGCACTTCTAGAGCCGCTTATGCATTCCCGAATGAAGGAACTCATCGGCGGGTAAATGCCAAACAAAAATTAGTTCTGTGGAATGTTAGAAAGCGAAATATTGATGTATGATATTTATAATTTTAGAGTGACGAAAGAAGAAGCATGCATCAAAGCTCAGGAATACATAGATTTTTATCATCCACTATGGCTGCCACCTCACGTCATGGTCAGAATAGTGTAGGAGGAGCATCTTGTGATTCTCAACACCATCCTGATCAGGATCAAGTACCGCCTGGAACTTCTCTAGACTGCTCATTCCATTCTGCAAGAAATGTTTCTGCAGAAGTAGGAGACAATGCAACTGCTCCAACCACATGCGAACCCGATTTAAAAGACAAGGTTGACCAACTTTGCTCCAGAATGGAAAATGTAGGACGGAAGATCAAAAAGAAAGCTAAAGCAAATCAAGCAACTAAGCTAGACAATGACAGTTCTAGTGATTTAAGTACTTCTGTTCAGCCTGTGCTTGTCGCAGTGACTGTCGAGCAAAACCATATTCTAGACTCTGACTGCGAACAGAGTCATGAAGAATCTCAGTTCAAAGAAGAGCCTTCCACTAGTAATGCAAACTGCTACAGTTATAGTCCAAGTCAACATCAGCCTTCTAAACCTGGAAGTGAATTAGAAATTAAAGTTGTACCTGAAGGCTCGTCATCGAGCTCTATGCAAACACTCATTGGTGATTCTGAAAATAATAGACTAGAGGATAGCAGTATTCCAACGGATCTGAATGCTTAGTAAAGTAATTTAGAAAATGTAATAACGTTCAAAATATTTCTTCCCCTTACTTTTAGTAAAAGCGAGCGCAGTTAGTCTTATATAGTGATTTTAGTTTCTGATTTTTCTTGATAGCCATTTTTAAGATGATATTTGCTGATAAAATAAATTATTATAATTATGCAAGGTTCGTGCGTAGATGGTACTTTTTAAGTTATTTATATAGAGTTAGCAATTTTCTGTGAAGACTTAACGTAATAAATTTTACCATTTAGTTTTATTTAGTCACTTCAATAAGTCTGAATTCAATAAAACCTCCTTCGTAGTAAAATTAGCTCTTGTTGTGTGCAAATATTTATTTCTTAGTTTAAGAATATACGTAAGTGTGTTCCCGTGTTCCCAATCCCTAGTAAAAATTTCTCATAAGGTAATTCGAAACTCATATTGATATTTGAGAATTTCTGTTACGTAATTATCTAGCGTTATTGTTCTCGACGTCTTGACAAGCATGTGATAGAGATTTGACAAACCTACGCATTCGTTCATCTCCGTTTTCAGTAAAAGTCCTGTCAGATTCTCTCTCCGATTCAATCTATCAAAATCAAAAATATATTTATGCAATAAAAATTATTTATAAATGGAACTCGTTTGTGCATCTAATAACATGCATTATTATTACAATATTGCATCTGTGGTATTTCCGCCACTATTGGAAAATTAAAATTATCGCTAATGATTTCAAATAAATCCATCCATTACATGCCCAAGGTATGCTAAATTACTGTTTCTTTCTCATTCATGCAATGCTGAATTTTGCATTTATACACATCAACTATATCGTATACATATGAACATCATATTAGACAACCCTAAAGAAGTTAGGATGCATAGTTTAACATGGTTGTTGTGTTTGCAATCCATTGTTACTACCTGTTGGCAAATTGGCAACATACAATGGTGCAGACAGGTGCAAAACTAGATTGTTAGCTATTGGCTAGCGTTTTTGACAGCTCAAACAGGCAAATTGGCAACATACAATGGTGCAGACAGGTGCAAAACTAGATTGTTAGCTATTGGCTAGCGTTTTTGACAGCTCAAAATTCTTTACTCGTCTCATGTTATTTTTGCAAATATTGTGAATGAATATCCACAATTTCCGCAATAATTATTGTACCTATCATCTATCGCAGCAATTTCATATTTAAAATACTATATGCTATGCTGTGTTAACCAAACAAGTCAACGTTGTTAAATTAATATCTTCAGTCATTTATTGCATAAGCTCATTAATTACTTTAGCATTGTATTGTATAGAGTATAAGGTAAAACTTCAGATTTGAATACTTATTCTGCAGAATTACACACAAATTTTCTTATGGCTGCTTTGCATATGGCTTTACATAGACATAAGTTTTCAGAGGTTACATGATCCCACCCACACACTGATATTGAGAATATTCATCAGTATCTCGGTCGGACTCATACGACTATCAAATGAATTACCCAATACGTTGAATATTAGCAAATTACCAAAACTTTCTCTGTCTGACTATTTTATTCATAATTTTTAAAATGACACAAGTAAACCAAACTGTAAAAACGCTACGTATCTGCTAGCCCCAGGAAAAGTCATTCACAGGTGGACTTATAGATACCTAGTAACTTTTCATTTTAGATTCATTTTTACATCTTCCCTCAGACGCTTTTGATTTCAAAAACCAAAGCAAGCTGTAAAAATGCATCCTAAAACAGCCTGGGAAAGCTAGAGATACAAATACAGGGTATTCCCATATACCTTCGCATAATACATAAAAGAGAAACGTAGCATAGCATACTACAACATGTCACCGAATACGCTGATACAGATACACAGTACAGAATACAGTTGTATGTGGTATGCAGTAGTGTATGTATCATTCCTATCATCATCATCAACATCATGTCAAGATGTATTGAAGCTCCGTTCTGTATAAAAAGAAATGTTATACGGTCAGTCCCGTCGTGTGTTTTTGCGGAAAGTTTATGAAGAAGGAACAAGGTGTATATTGTAAAAAGTAAAATATAATTATTGTTGAAAAGAGAAAACTAAATTGTGATTCTTGTACAAGTAAAGGGAGAAAGCTGAAGTTGGTATATACATATATGGAAAGTGTATATATGTTTTTTCCCAGCTGATTGTAGGAGAAAATGCGAAGGTTTTGTAAATTTGTAAAGTTGGTGAGAAGAATAATTATTACAAACTGATAACTTGTTATAAGTTGTAAGTAGTACATTAAAACTGTTGACTGTTGTTATTTGTTAATTGTGCTGTGTGAAGTATATTCAATATTATGTGATGGGTGTTTTTAGTAGGTGTCAGTAAAAACATGGGAAATTTGATATTATTTATAGAATCTGAATAAGTAGTGAATACATTTAAGTCATAAGTAGTGCTACGTATGTAAATTAGAGAGGGTAGAATATGTAGGTTAATTAAATTAGTTGAGTCAAGATGTAATAATGTTTGGTTATTTAGGAGAATTTAAATTTATGCTGGGGACAAAGAGAATTGGATGATCTCGTACCAAAATATGGAACTAATATTCAACGTATTGGGTAATTCATTTGATAGTCGTATGAGTCCGACCGAGATACTGATGAATATTCTCAATATCAGTGTGTGGGTGGGATCATGTAGGTTAATTAAATTAGTTGAGTCAAGATGTAATAATGTTTGGTTATTTAGGAGAATTTAAATTTATGCTGGGGACAAAGAGAATTGGATGATCTCGTACCAAAATATGGATTAGGATTATTTCATTAAGAGTTTAATTATATGTGAAGAATATGGAGCAGATATTTTTATTACTGCAGTAATTTTGAAGAATATTTATAATTCACAAGTATACCAGCACTTAGCAAATGCTTCATGTAAGTTTTGATGAGTTAATGTATTTCAGGTGTTTTTGAGGTTGAATGTAATTTTAATGGTCTTGGAATGGTTTTAGAAATCGTAGGAGCCAAAATGATGATCTATTCGTGGGAAAAGAGGCCGTTGAAGAGGCCGAGATTAGGTCCCCCTGACGTGTACCCTCAGGATCCAAAGCAGCGTGAGGTAAGGAATTTGGTGTAGGAAATTTAAGTTGTGAAATTTGCACAGTGGTTGTGGATGTTTTTTGATTGGTGTGCTAACTGAAAAATTTGTGTGATTACTAGGATGAATTGACAGCGGTAAATGTGAAGCAAGGGTTCTCACATATTCCTCAGCTCTCGGATGAATTTGGAACAGCAAAAAATGCTAATATTAACGCTGCTAAAGTAAGCTGAAAATGGAAGGGTGTGTGGTTGGATGTGTTGTATGAATGGATTAAAATAAAGGAACTTTATTTTTTGTTTGCAGTTGGGGGCTTTTATAAATGGGGTTAATACAAAGAAGGGTGAAAACAGCTCGTTGCCGGACACCGGAAAGAAGAGACTTCAGGTCAATACGAAGGACCATTTTTGGCATGTTACTCCTCGTATGAAAACTACGCTTGAGGTGTGGATGAATGATTTGGCAGGAGCTAAATCATTGTCAGCAATAGCCAAAATATCTCTTCAGAGATGCTGTAAAGACATATTTTTAAGATTAACAGAGTGGTATAACGGTGGAAATGGAGCAGCACTGGTAACGTCAATAAATGCGGCTGCTCCTGCTGTTGGTCCTGGAAGTCTTACTGCACCTGCTGGAAGCATGACTCCTGGGCATTCATCTTCACTTCATCCGAATTCTTCAGTTCCTGGGAATCCGTCGGTTAACCAGTTACCTGGTACTCCAAATGCTAATATAATGAATGGAACAGGAAGCAGTATTCCTGGACAGTCCGCAAATCCTCAAGCGTCGACACCAGCAACAAACACCGAAGATGGAAGCGGAATATTAAAGCAGTGGGCATACTGCATTGAATTGGCGAAATATTTGTATGAGGCAAGTGTTTACATAAGAAGATAAAAATTATTTGATAAATATATTTCTTATTCTTAATAATTCCGAACTAGAAACCAAAGTATTCCCGTTTTTAATTACACCAAGATATACCAGATTTACGAGACCAATAATGTGTTTTTGTTTTTTAAATTTTAGGAGGGACTGCTGGACCGTTACGAGTGGCTTGTATGGATTATAGACATGTGCGATAAGACCAAGTCAGTTGACGATTATGCTTGGAAGCCATTAATCCCACTCCTTCTATCATATTTGCCGGACATTGCTCAATCTGAACTTCTCTCAAGACGGATAGCAACTTCTTCGGCAAAAAAACTAAGTGCAATGTTTACTGATCAGGATTTTATACTGCTTTCTCCTCTAGGAGGCTCTCCTCCGAGTCCTCCTATTGGTGTCACGGAAAGACTTCAGTGCCCAACCCACAGATCTACAGTCTTTGGCTTATCATCAGTAATTCAAGTTATATCCCTTGAGTGTCCTACTAGTTTAGTGTATAATGCAAATTTAACTGCACTGCAAAATGAGGGTGGTCGTAATTCTGTTCCAGGAGGCTCTGCATTAGATATTCTTCCGATACAACCTAGTGTGCTTCCAATGCCTCCAAGGGCAAACAATCATATAATTCGAGAGCAGCTAAGGGAAGCAGAAAATCAGATAATTTGTCGGAGTAGAGCCGTGGAAGCAAAATGGAGTTGTGAAGAATGGCAGCGATCGTCTGCTGGAACAACATTACAAAAAGTATTGTCCGTTTTAGACGCATTGGACCGACATAGTTTTGATAAAGTGGAAGCTGGAAGCTCATTAGAAACGTTGTACTCCAAAATCTTTCCTAACCCTCCCAATAAAGACAACCCGGTGGAAACAGATGCACCAGTAGTCATACTTCTATGCCAGTGGGCTGTATGCTCTCAGAGAACTGGTGAACATCGAGCTCTAGCTGTTGCTAGATTGTTGGAACAAAGACAAACCGAAACTACATCAAACAATGATGGTGAGCCACCAATTTTAGAAGGTCAAGTGCATAGTGTTGAAAACGCCGATGGTACTAGGAATGGAAGTGAAGGGACACCTGGATTTGGAAGTGGAGAAGATAATACAATGAATGGAAATGAAAGTGAAGGTGGCAGTGGTGATAACAACGCTGGTAGTGGTGCAAGTAACAATGGGGGGAATGGAGCGGAGTCGGAGGACTCAGAAAGTGGATATTCTCAACCAATTTTTCATAATTTACTATTCAAATTTTTAGATACAGACGCTCCAGTTATTGGTGAGTGTTTTTCTTTAGAATTAACTCTTTTTTTTAAATTTTGTAAATGCATAATTTTCAAAGATATTTTACATTC
>JAHZNG010000655.1:0-22894 GCA_027744375.1 Orchesellides sinensis
AGACATTGTTGAAAAGATAAAAAATGAGTGTAGCAATGTCCCTTCGAAGTGTATCTGGAACTTCGACCAATCTGGCTTTAACTACGATCATTGTAATGACAGGACCCTTTCAATTAAAGGAGAAAAGGAAACCGTTGGACTGGTCAAATCCAAAAACTCGGCCACGCACTCGTATTCAATTATGCCGATATCCTTAATGGATGGAAAATTAGGATCCAAATTGCTGGTGTGTCTACAGGAACCAAAAGGAAATCTTGGACCAAGAATAGCTAAAAGTTTAACAGTTCCTGCTAACATTTACCTAACTTGTTCAAAATCTGGAAAGCTGGATAAATCAATCATGCGGACATTGTTAAATGAATTTGTTCGTACCCTATCGGAGGAGCCTGTAACCCTAATCCATGACTCTTGGACAGGCCAAACTGACACAATGCTTTATTCCGAAATTCCTAATTTGCATAGCCGGCATAAAATCCCACCAAAAACTACAAGTTTCGTTCAACCCTTGGATAAATATTTCTTTCGTCAGTATAAGATAATGCGGCGTAAACTTTTCGACCGTGTTTTGTTAGAAAATCTCGATATTGATTTGCATCTACGTGAAAACGTTCTAAAGATTCATTCGCTAATTTATAATCAACTACAGTCGTCCGTTTTTAAACCTATGCTGCGGTATTCATGGTATGCATGTGGATGCATAGATACTCGGTCGGGTCACTTCTTGAATGTAAACGAGACACTTTTCGATGAGTACGAGGAATGCAACGAGCTTGGATGTGATAGGGAGATGGTATGTGGATACACAGATACTCGGTCGGGTCACTTCTTGAATGTAAACGAGACACTTTTCGATGAGTACGAGGAATGCAACGAGCTTGGATGTGATAGGGAGGGTTTTACACGATGTAGTTGGTGCCGAAAGCATTTATGCTTTCATCACTTTTATGTAGAAAACCATTTTCACGAATGATTAGTTTATTATAAATTACATTTTAAAGATTTTGTATTGTTTTTGCTATTTGACTGTTATTTTAAGTATTGTTTTGTAGTTGGCACTAGTTATTTGCCAGGTATTAATTTGTAACGTATTTTTATATGCAAGTATAATTTAAATTGTTTGCATGAGTGATTTCTATTCAGGGCAATAAATTTTTAATAAATGTAACTGACGTAATGAATGGGAATATAAATTTGATAGTCTTTTACTTTATGATGCAGGATAAATTTGGCTCTCAATAAGCACTAATACTATGTTCAGGCACTTTCAGCATTTAAAAATTATGCGCTACGCGGGGTAATATGCGATGATTTTTACCGCGTAAACGGTATTGGATACTGCTGATTCAATACCTGCTTTATCAGTGCATTTATATGCATGTATTTGAGTGTTACAGTGGTCAGTAAAACCGGAAGTAGAAAGGCTTAGGAAATTATGTCAAAAGTTCAGTTTTGCAGACAAGTTGTTTTCTCATCCGAAAATGCATGAATTTATGATTAAAATGTATATTTTGAAATATCCGTACGCGTGCTGCACCCGGATAGTATCCCTCGTGAGTCAGCAGAAATAATATTGTGAACTTTACTTCGCACTTCATAACGCCATCCTTGGCTAGGTCCATATGCTGCATTAAAATTACTACTTTTTCAGATGATGTCCATCCAACCCAAAAGACCAGTCTCATCAAAGGGTTTGGTTGTTCTCATTTATATAAAACATTTTCAACTTCAAAGTGGTTTAATTAGAGAATACTGAAGTGCTTGGGTTAAATATGGCAAGTTACAGTGCAGTCTTCCGTTACTTAAATATTTTTACCACTTCTCCGGGATATACACATTCACGCATACAATTTTTCACACATCCACTCCACCAAATTCTGTAATACGCCATGGATCTTCAAGTGTACAAAATTGCAAACCAAAGATAAAGAAACAGGATTGTGTATTGCATTTTTATAAACGACATAATTAATCATGTAAATCATGACAGTTTGGAAATCTTATCTTATTCGTTGATCAGATAATTAATAATAATAATAATATTGGTTGTAGGAAGCAACATCCATACTACATGCATTTTATATGCAACTTTTTTCTATAATAAAGAGTCTATAGCCAAAATTTTCATTTTTTGCAGGGTAATTTCCTCAAAGAAGTTAGTATATTGTTACATTATTATTATTACACAATACACTGCAAGGAAAATCCTACTTTTTACTTGAGAGAGCTTTTTGTATTTTCAAATAGGGATTACTCAACCAGTATTCAAAAATAAACACACTTTGATGTTTTAAGCTTCAATTTTGCCCACATTGGATACTCATACAAAGGTGTAATTAGGAATTCTAAAAACTCATTCTTCGTTCATCCAGAAATTTGTTAACAGCACAATTTTAGGCTATTGTACCATCATAATTCCTGAAAAGAGGAGTTCGTTTTCGTTAGTGAAAAAACGTGCAAGTTCTTATTAAAATGAACATTGTATGAAATTAGGCCGTATTCAGTAAATGGTTATTTATTTCTCTTATATTTAAATTGCATTCATCAAAGGGGATTTGGCAATAGGTATATCACGTTTCTAGTCTAAACAGGTGCCACTTACCCCCAGGCTTTCAATTGACATACAATTACCTACTCTGGAGGAGTACTAATATAAAGCAGAACCTCCTACGCCGTCTTGGTTTCACTCATCGGCTTTGCATAATTCAAAGGTAGACATGGTAGTCAAAATTAGATTTTACTTTGCTCGTTCTCCCTATTAAAACCCACCATATATCTCGAAGCATCTAACAAATGAAAAGATTTCGAGGTCCCACTGACACAGGAAGTACTACTATGTTATTGTAAGAGAAAGGAGTAGAATGCATGTATTCTGGACGTTCTGTGGATAAGAAAATATACGCATTCCCTAAAAAGTTTGCACTAACTACTTAGTTCTTAACATTTGATTTCTATATATGACTACTTTTCAATAGCTATGATGCATATTCATCCTACAACATTTTATATATGGGAGCATAGTATAAAAACTATTCGGGTCAATGGTGAAAGTACTTTGTTTACGTTTGAAATTCTTCTTATGACTCCTCCAGTCGTGAATTGCAAAAACAGTTTTGTTCCCGTGTTGCAAGTCATGAGTTGCATAAATTGCAATTGCATATAAAGTTCATATTGAAACTTATAATTTTCAAATATACATATTTACTCATCCGTGAAATTACAATGATGAAAATTGAGAATTTTGTTTACATAGTATAACATGAGTAGGTATGCTATATTTCCTACAGTTTGGTTAACATTTTATACACCACCTTAAAATATTATTTGTGGAGGTGTTTGTGCTCGAGATGCTTTTATGGCAGATTGCACTCGAGTGAAGTTGATAACACGAAGTTTCTGTGTATCCTTGAAAAAAATATCCAACTAATGCTGGAAATGGTTGGAACGAATGACATAAATTCAAATTACGATTGTAGTAGAAATGTTTAGGTAATTTGGCACATGTACAAATATTTAGGTTCATTTCTTTTTGTATATAACTATATATTATGAAAAACTTACCTTCCAGTAATTTCAAAAGCAGCTGAAAAGGGAAGAACAGTTGTACCAAGGAGAAGATCAGCAACAGCAAGATTGACAATCAAATAGTGAGTTGAGCTTCGGAGATTTCTGCTAAAAGCGACGGCCATGAGGATAAGAACATTTCCAAATATTGTGAAGACGATAATGAGGCTCAAAGCGACTGCTTTAACAAGCGTCCCCGTCAAATGAAGAGCATTAGGGGAACAATAGACAAAGCTGAAAACATCCTCTTGATCACAGGATGAGCCATTTGATGGCTCACTTGTGTTTATCTTTCCCTGTAGAAGAATCAATAAAATTAAACATCTCATCTACTTTTACATTTACTTAATCGTTGTCGCTTATATGATTATCGTAAGCTTTAGTTTACCAGATTTTTGTGAAGTTTTACAGATGTATTAATTAGCGGGGTTACGTGATTCTCGATGATATCAGATTATAATAGGCATAAATGACACCGATGTGTTTAATTAGAGTGCGTGTTCAGGTGATAAGGAATCATTTTTGTTTGATCGAAAAATGCAGGTTACCTTTATATGTTTTTCGTATGTAGGATTGGTTAGGCTTAGCCCGAAATAGTGTCAAACGAGTCATGCAAAATAAAACTGACCCGGAATGTTTTTGCCTTAGGTTACGTAAAGGACAATTATTTTCAATGTCAAGTTTATGTCTTCAGGAGTATGATGTTTTTGCAGTTGCACAACAGAAAAAGTTTATCTGAAGAGCACAGGAAAGGTAGGATTAAAGTACTTGTAAATGGTTTTGATCAAAAAGTCGAAGTTTACCTGATCATAGCACGATAAAGAACAAAGTGAGGTACGTAACATATCTACATAGGGACGTATGCCACTCACTACCTTTTTATACAAGTCTTAAGAACGTAATTCTTCCTCAACCTACAACTATTGGAGAAGTAAGCAAGATAAAAAAAGCTTGGAAGTTAAGCAACTATTACACTGCCAACTCACGGAAGCTGTAGTAAGAACAGCGGAACTTAATCATTAAACAATAATTAATTTAGTAAAAGAAAATGAGCGAATATCAGTTGAGCCAGTTCCTAGTTTCCCCTATTGGATTTCACTGCAGACTGTCATTGTTAAAGTTTATAATGAATCTAATTAATGTCGTTTGTAGCAGAAAATGGAAACCCGTAGATATTAGATTTTCGGTATTTTGTACAGTGTATCAAGTCACATAATATCGAATTTCTACAAATCTTCTATCTTACGTAGGCAATAATATTGTTTAGATGTCATCATATCCTCCCTTTTCTAAGAAACTGAAAGGAAGTTGAAGTTGAAAAATAAATACCATGTAGGATTTTCCCTGAATGTGAAACTAATGGGCTGCTCAGTCATTCTAGATTTGTTAAAAATGGAGAAAGTCAAGATCCATTTTTTCCACCAAATACATAACGATGTAGCTAAAATTGACCCCACGTCAACGTGCTGCTTGGATACTTTAAAAACTTACATCTAGAGTCAAGCCTCTATCAACCACGACAGGTGCTATACGATGAAAATAATAACATAGCCAAGTTTTTAGCTGGAGGGGCTGGCAGTAATGATAGGGTAGTCCTTGTTAGTTTATATGTATGTTTTAGCAGACAAAGTTGTAGTACAATCTCATGGTATAATTTTCTTGCTGGAAATATGAATGCATGTTACTTTGTTGCCCTGTTGCTCTTTTCCCCTAAAATAACGGTTGAAAGAACAGTTTCTGGGTAAAAATTAAATTAATTATGCATACATTTGTATGTTTTTTAAAGCTCACTACAGCTGCAGCTCTTCTATCTTTATTAAATGTCGTTTATCATGTATGATGATTTGATGATGAAAGAATTTAAAACTATATGATTTTCCGGACCAAGTGTGAAAAACCTAACAAGCCGTACATTTTGTAATCTTTCTCAGTTACGAAAAGTTTGGGTTAGGTGAAAGTCAAAAGGTCAGACAAAACGATTAACAGCACAACAGGTTCCCCCAATTAATTTCAGAAGCCTTTTAGTTACGGATACTACGGTAAGAGAAACAGTCGGTAACCAAAGATGTCATTTGACAAATAGGTCACATAGGGTAATGTATTTCACGTAAACTAACATTGCTTTTGTGAGAAGAGGCTAATAATTATATTTTTGCTGTTGACTGTACATATATTTAACATAAATGTGCGCTTGATACGCGTAATAGGGTTTGATAGAGTAACGCAGCATATTTTCAGTTGCATCCGTTTCTGTGTATTTCTTTAAAGGGAAATGAAAGCAAGAAGCTGTAGACTGTAAACAAAAAAGAGAAAATTTAATGAGCTCCAGAAAGTCTGCTTCGGGTGGGTTAACTGTTTTACAAGACTAGTCCCGAATACGGAAGACTTATTATAACATAGCGTTGTGTTCTTTTAAGCGTGTCATTACCCTTGCCATCCGTTTTTTCCTTCGAATGCATGATAATAACGAAAATTGTTCCAAGATAATCATTACATATTCAGTTTTAAAATGAGTAGTAGAAGTATGACGGATCTTTATGAACATTCATTCTATTCTAGGAATCACGCGACGGAGATTTATCAAATGAACCACGGCCTTGACCATTAAAACATTCAGACGGACAAGTGGCATAGCCTTGAATCAATTTGTAATCACACAAAGTAGTATTTCATACATGCATATTATTCCGAACAAGGTGATATTATATAACCTTTCAGAAATTTATGAAGTATATATGTACTTGCACTAGTTTACAGATTCTGTAAAGAATCGGGATGAATTTGCATCTGAAAAGGCTTTGGTGTAGTAGCATTTATTAAATTAGTAAGGATTTGTTCAAGACTATGTGGGACACCACCTTTGTTCACCTTCACACAAAGGAATACTTGTTCACAGATGTAAATCGCTTTTGATCATTTCATGGACACTCACACTCCCTTTTGAAAAAAGTTTATTCTTTTCTCTTTGTTTCCTCGAGGTTCTTTGCGTTTAATAAAAAAGTGAAATTCCATTTTAAACGATGTCGTTATTCGAAGATTATCTCTTAAAAGGTATTGTCTTTGGTGGGGTCTGGTTTGCATAGACATATATTTTAATCTAAATATCCCAAAATGAGCAACCTCGCAATGCACAGTCTTTATGACGTTTGAGAACACTTAGAAGTATGCAGGCATATATATTTCAGTAACATATGTTATAGCCTTATATAGGTTATAGGGCGCACTTTCAAACATATTATTATGCATTGAATGCTTTCTCCATTATGCATAAAAGCGTAGGCCCTTTTTCAGAGAAATAAAAACCTTGTCCTTATAGTCCACAGTGAAATTCACGAGTTCACAAACGTGATATCCTGGAGTTGACCTGGTAAGCTATTACATTCTCCTAGGATTTGACATGTACCGTTATTATTGTTCGCTGAGAGAGAACGGACATCTAAAGAAAAGTCTAACAAACACTTACAATGGCATTGCTCAAATTTTAACTCGTGTTTAGGCTGCTTTTAGCTTCCACTCTTGTACACTATCAGATGTAGAAATTTATTCATGATTCTTTTAAAAAACGTTGAATGTTCAAAATTTTAAAGCAAATATAATTGAATTGGTTGCGCTTGTCAAGTACACAGTCAAAGCAAACGATTCAATTCAACTGGATAAATTGCAAAGAAGGCTAGTATTAAAGATTCATGAAATAAATTTAAAAGGACGAGTCCCTGAAGAAGGATACATGTAAATCTCAAACGTTTTCAAAAGGTCTCTTAGGCATAAGTCTGACAGTACGAAAAGACGATACTTACTGCTTCTACAATGCCTATGTAATTTTGTCGTAATAGTTTCTAAGAAGAGCCAGAGCATCGTCTTTATATTTTTTTGAGTGGATTGTTGTCTACAAGTGAGCAAATAGTAAAAACATCTCAACTGCGTAGAGTTTTAGTTAAAATCTAGACATTTCTCACGTATATATATACAAAGCGCTAGTCCAAAATCGTATTTAACAAATGTACGTATTAATTTTATAAATTACAATTAAATATAAAGTAATCACTTCACTTGTTTTCCTAAACTTGAGACGGTTTTGTACTCCTCGTCTAAATCTGCGAACGAAATCCGGGGACAATAAAGGAAAATTGTGTCATATTTCATTTTTAATACAAGCCAGTATTGTCCACAACGAAGAGGATGAGTCTACACGAAATGAAACAAAACATGATTTAAACATAAAAATGGCCATGCGATTCCATTATTTGACAGAGATGTAGTTGTAAAGCAGCAAGTATGTATCTATATTATAGTGAACAAAAGAATTTGAAAAGGACAAAATGAAAAGAAAATCGTAAAACATTTATTTAATTTTGTAGCCATAGATCATTCTTGAATTTGTCAATGAAAAGACATTTTAGCTTATCTGTTTTCCTACTTCGTGTACATTTTTTACAAGTGGGCTATTTTATTTAGTTTGTCCTTAGCTGTAGTCGGTTATTCGCTTTATTTCTTCATATATGCGTGTATGTATCGCGTACTGCTATTGGATCAGACTAATGTTTACTCAGTATACGTTTTATTACATGTGTACATCGTTAACCCAGTGCTCAACAATCTAGTAGTAAATGTAAACGACTTTTTGAGACGTGTGTTGCATATGCTCCACATGACATGATGACATACTATCCATTTGATGTATTCCATTGACTTGATTCATTTCCCATGCTACATTTTTCTCATAAGAAAACTGTATGTACTTTATATATCATTAAGAGACAGGCTGTTACAGGGACTTAGTTTAGTTTGCTTTCACTGGATTTTGAATAAGTAAAGATAAAGGTTTACATAACATGAAATGTTAAATAAGGTTAGGGAAAGATGTATAAAAATACCTTAGCCTTAGGTATTTCGTTCTCCTTTAACATAAAAACATACAAGATTTTACATTTTCTGTTTCTTTGGAAGCTCGCGTGGACTGATGCTATTTCTCTTGGGGGAAGTCATTCTAGCTTTAATAAAGCAGGTTTAGCTCATGCCACGGCACGTACTAATAGTCGCTCAAATGACACTTGGAGAAAAGAGTGCAATTTTTCATTGCAGCACAATGTGTTTCTTTCTTTACGCACTGGTTCTTATCAAAAACGTTATATATGTTTATAGCAACAATATAGGTACCCGTCATTTTTGGAGAAAGGCTAGGATTGCTCATGTCCGAAGGAAAATTACATATAAAAACATATGTACATACTCATTTAAACCTTCTTTTCATCCTGACAGCACCTGTTTCACACAAAAGATTATATGCTGTACCCTTGTGTCTGTCTATGTGTGTATCATTACGCGTATAAATATATATAGAAGTTTTGCTCAAATACAAAGAGCTATGAATAATGACTGCCACCATCACACCACCAGTAGAATAACTGAATAAATGCAGAAGTCACGTAACATGACGTCCTATATACTTTAGAAAATTGCTATCATCATCGACGTAATACTTATATCTGGCAAATTTTATTTTGAGGACCAATTTCACTGCCAGACGCACCTATTCGTCATTCTTGGATCTGCACAAGCTTGAAAAGAAGGCATTAGAAAATTATAACCTATATTCCCCACACTAGACAATTCTTATAAACCATATCTGATTCTACAACGGATCAAGCTTAGACATTCGTTCCTGTATTGATTTTTCAACATGTCAACAAGCATGTAGGTAATGCTTCAAGGATCAGTCAATGAGTCGCAGATTACTTTTTGAGTACCACCCAATATCCCATTAGAATAAAATTAATAACGTTGGTGCAAACTGCGTTGGAATTGAGTGAAAGTATTTGATCTTAATTTACTTTTGTCCCTGATAAAATTATTTACAGGTAATAAATACCAAGCGGATATTACATTGTTAACTTATATATGATTTCACAAGTCGGCAATGAAAACGTCTAGTCAGTAAATTACTTAGATTGGATCGGAATTTCACAAGGGAAATTCTGTTTTAAATAGTGAAAGTATGTAGTATGCAGTTTGTAGGTATTGCATTTGATTACTTTTAATGCAAAGATCTTTACGAGTCCCAAAGACAAAATGTTATTTTAAAGCAAGACGAGTTCAATGCCATCTGCCAACGTTTCTGATTATGAAGCGTTTCATTACAACTTTATTTCTTTCAACATGTAACCTTATAATATTCCATGAGGGAAAACCTAATTTTGTGACTGTAATTACATTATTTTATGATGGGAAATATGAGGAAATTCAGGTCAAGTATAAGTCCAACGCTAACGACATTGAATGAAACGAATCTCATTTCGTTTTTATAAAGAAGTTCTTAAGCATAAAATACTACCCATTTTAGTCTTACACATGATCTATCTAAAAGTAAGGTAATTAATGGTTTTATATAGGTATGTGTTTGATTGATGTATAAATAAAAGTTTTATACAAACGAGTAAGATTACAATCTTGAAGCTTTTTCGACTTAATTCATGGTGTTAGCCCTTTAACATAAAATTTTTTCAGTTTCGGCTCGTGTAATCGATGAGAATGTTTTATCGATTTCACAGTCTAAAAATCTTAGTTTTTATTTGATAAAATTGACAAACCTTGACTCTGAATGAACTGTTAATGTCATCGTACAAAACAAAAAGTAATGATTTCTGATTTAAAATCAGTTGCTTTAAAATTTTGTTGTTTTATTAGTACTTTTTGTAGCTATCGAGTAGATCAAGATGGTGAAACTGGTATATTGTAGTTATGCAAATCAAGTATGTATAAACTGAAAACCTCAAAATATGCAGAATTGTGAAAGCACTTTCCAATTATGTAATATTTTTTGATGTGCCAACTAATGCTACCATTGCGCTGCTATACCAAGCGTGTATTTGCAGTTATCATTGTCATATCGCTAACGCAGATCATATACTTGCCGTTTCAAAAAGCCGTAACATCCTGTTCTTCTACACTTTAGACTATCGTTCATTTTTGGGTTGGTGAAATTTATTCAGTCTATATAACATTCTTACATTTCCCCCATTTTCTTCATTCGCTTCTAAAATGATTATCCATGTGTTTTTCGATTTAAAAATTGCTGTAAGGATAGATTCATTCTAGCTTGTCACATATTGTCGTTTACTTGAAGTTAAATTCAAGTCCTAGAATGTTTGTGTTTCGGAAGCAAAACAGCTTCCAAACTCATTTTTGAGGCATGCAAAATCGCCATGTTTATTTTTGAAGGAAACGTTTATAGTCACTTTTACTCTAATGCTGTCAATCTTGTTGACAAAATCGAACACGTTAAATTAGAGAAAACATTTCCCTAAATTCCATCTATTAGCGTGACACGTACATAATACAGCCAGAAACTACTAAACTAGTCTGATTATTTTTCGTTTGCTTAAAAGATGACAAGGCTTTAAGCATCCAATATATTAAAAGGACAGCTTGCGAATTAGCATCGAAGAAATATTTCTTGTATTTTCCCAGATGCACTGCAAATTATCGTAAATGGAGCTGTTAGACAAGCAGCTTGGCTTCTATATAAACTGAAACTGACTGGATAGTGCATAACCAAACTTTCTAGCATTCCATTAACTCTCTGCTTCATACGTATCATTTGAAATCCACACGACTAAGTGGACGGACGGAGGATGACAGCGTTATGCTGCAGCAGGAGATTTTATACTCTGATGGGTTACAACTTACCACTTGGAGGACGAACAACTCAAAGCAAGTAACGCATAGCACCATAGGCCCCACTCTGAGAAAACGAGATGAATTCGTTGCAACTCTTGTGAGAAACAGTTGGGCTTAGGACAGTTCATTGATCAAACTAGATTTTCCATGAATCTTGCAAACTCGTCAAATGATGCTGTCTCAAGTAATACTCCTGCGGTTTTCAACACTTATCTTAATAGTAAATGCCTATATAATATATATAGAATGATATTATGGAAATTGTCATACAATAATAATTAATGGAACACAAAAAGACACGTGTCACTTGGCTAAAAGTATACGTAGAACTTTGCGAGAGAGAAAAAAACAATGAACAAGATAAAATGCTACTTGTCATCCGCACTTGTAAGGTTTTCACGGTGTTTTGATCGCATCATATTCTCATTACGAAATGCGTTGAGTACACAAAACAGAATGAAAGTAGTTTAGAAGAAATGAAAAGAATCGACCTTCTTTTTAATATTAATGGTTACAGTTATGAAGAATCATTCCCAAAGGCCATATAACTTGCCTGGCCTGAAATGTTCTAAGTAGAGCATTTACCATGTAGTTAGGTTATTTACGATTTTTCTGTTCGCAAAACAACAGGATTTTGTGATATAAATTAATATGAGCATTTGAGCACTGGCTAAGGACAAACAAATGGGATTTATCATAATATCAGCATTTGAGCCTTTCCTAACGAAGTAGGCTTGTAATAAACACTAACTATTCCAGAAAGGGATAAACAAAAGAAATCGCAATATGATACTTTACTCTTCTAATGATCCAAACAGTATGTTTCCTCTGGAAAATAAAAGCTTTGGTAAATACTTGCAAACCAACCCAATGCGGCAACTTGCTACCCACACAAATAACAAATCCGCTTTTACTTTCACCTTTCACAGAAGGTTACTTGTTGGTGTGGATGCATGAAGGTACGTCTGTGGATTAATTTGTCCGCCTGGCTATCGTTTACTTTACTTGTGAAAGCTGTCACACTTTCCTATTTCTGTTTTGTATTTTCTACATGTACGTGTTCCTAAGACTAATGCCACATAGTTAGTTTTGGCGTTCTTGGTAGGGTTTCAATACAAACAGTGAGGAATGAATGAAATAGGTGTCCGAGTATATTATGTTTGCATTTGCATACGACATGCTCTTTTCATCAACCTCTAAATTAAACACTATGAATAATTTACAGCGGTATAAGTTGAGGCGAATTGAAATTCGCCCGAGATGAATACAGAATTAAGCGCTTACAACTTGTTATTGTACAAATCTAAAATTAGTTTGAGGGTAAAAATACATAAGTATCTAATAAAAGTACATTATGAATACCTGACCCGATGTGACGTGTCCATTGCTGATTTTCTACGCTTTAAGCTGTGACATGAACCTTGCGTTGGATATAAACCATGTGGGCTGTGATATCTGGATTTCCGAATAGGTTCAAGTTTAACAAAGTATAATTGTTTTGTCCAATTACATTGAAAATTTCTGAACTTTTTAAGTAAATTGTATGAACGTTGGTTTCATTAAATCGAGTATGTAAACTCAACTAATGTGACTCTTAGAAACGATAATCCAAACCGTTTTGTCTTAGTCTTAATCTTTTGGAGCTGGAACCACCGTCACAACTTACTGACGCAAGTGTTATCGTCCCATCTGTTCACTATTTGGTAATAGCAGAGTCAAAATGAAGTTTCCGTTTTATCAAAATAAAAATTGTTTTTGGAGTCGGAGGCGTATTATTTTTCAGGGATTGAATATTTTAAACCTTAGTTTAAATATTTCATTATAAATAGCTTTTAAACTTTCATACTTCCAATCGTGTTCATTCAGAATGAATCGACATTGTCCTAAGGTAAAATTTTGCATAAAAGAATCATGTTCTCATAAATGACAAAACAGATGGGGGACATTTCCGTAAACTAATTACAATATGCAATACGAAAAAAGTTAAGTTGACACAAACGTTTTAATAATGGTTTGTACTCATTCATATTATTACCTAATGTGAGCTTAAATAAATAAGTATGTGGTAATCTTGCGATCCAACGCACATGCAACAAATAGACATACCATAATTAATTATGGGGTATACAACAGAGAAATAGGTTTAATATTACAAAATCGTTGTAGGTCGTTTCATGGCTTGAAGCATTTGTGGTTGTGCTCTTTATGTCAAAATGGAAAGCTGCCGCAACTACTCAAACGAACGATTTACCTCAACACGACTTGAATACTCAGTTACATTCCACTAATCCATTTACTTGAAATCTTTGTTCATGAAAAACAAAGAAGCCAGTTTTCCATATTGGACTAGGGTTCTTTTCTAGCATCGACGAATAAATTCATCTGAGCATACTCTCCAGTTTTCCAATTTTGGAGGAAGTCACGACGGGATTACTGGACTGGAAGGAATGGAAGACGTGGCTTGTCCAGTTAGATGAGAAAACTCTGTTAAAAGATGTTATCTAACCTGTGGGAAACACGGACATTTATCAACTCTTTTTGTCCAACCTGAACACATGAGCTTTCTGTTTTTTTCACGTTTTCTAAGACCGCATCTAGCTGATACAACTTGAACAAGAAAAATGATATTTTTGTACATTAAAAAACCAAATGCATGTATTTATAGATCGTAATACTGTAATGCTGTAAACGTGCGATCCTAAGCTCGTAGTGGCTCATCGTGTGCTAACCTCGGACGACGAAATTTCACACACAAAATATTTATATATATGAAGTAAGTGAAGTACAACGAGAAAAGAAATGGTTTGCGCAACTGAAAATATTATCATAAGGAAGCATATCATTTATTATGGGGTTTTACATGAATTCTGCAATAATGTTACGTGTCAATCCTTTACATCATCAGTGTTGCCTTTCAGTTTTCTTTTTTTTAATTCAATGAGATTCCAGCATGTAAAAAGTGCATTTACACCTACCTCTGCTAGGTTGGTTTTTCATATCCTTAGGCTTGATAAGTTTATTACAAAAGTTGTATTCGTATTATTGGCCAGACCTTATAAAAGACACATATATTCAGCCTTAGATTCAGGTTAAATGAATTGTACTTTATACGATACAAGTAAAATGCTTTATACGATTTGTTTTACATTACATTCACGAAGGGTTTTTAGAAGGTTTGGGCATATTTTGTCGTATAAAACTCAGAATTATGCTAAATTAAGTTGGAACATCATTATAATATCGATTTTTATCAAAGTCATGTACCGTTAATGAAATAATAAAGTTGAAGCAAATACGATTAAAATTTCGCACAAAATAATTACAAACGACAAATAAGCCTAAAGAAACACATGATGTTCCCCGTAGAATAGTAAGTAATTTGGTGAAAGTTATCACAAGTTACAAAGAACAATTGGAACTACATTAGTTTGAAGAAAACTTTTTGTTTGGGGATTTGGAGTCACTTATTTAAGCTAAAGTCACGATTTTCATAGAAATTTAGTTATTTAATGAAAGACACATATATATTATTATTTTACATGCCCAGCTGCCCAACCAAGACAGAAACAAAAACCAGTTGGTAGCAGAACAATAATTTATGCTTCTCAGTTCGCCTATTTCACGGTAACTTGATCTCTTGGAGTTATAATACGCGTCCACCATTATCATTCAAGGTACCAAATTCATATGCATGTATGTAAGTTATCCTTTGTAAATGCTATTATGTACGTAGCCCTATATTTTTTATCCTTAAAATAAAATTATTAAAGTAATCTTGAATAAAACCACAACATGCTCTTTACACATCTACTTTTATGATTATCTGTTTATCTGTAATGGCAAAACCATAATTGGGTCAAGGGATCCCGTACCGGATTTATGGTCCTTTCATTCCCGAAATGTAGAATGGCAGCTGTGTACAATGTACAAAACGATTTTAATTCCGTAACGCGTATCAAAAAAGTAAATACTTTGCAACAAAGCTTTGTTAAGATTCTTGTTTTACGCAAACAAAAGTTAAATGCTTTCTTTCTAAACGCTGTAATATACCTTGATACTTTTCCTTTCATACGAATTCTTCATGATCCCACGACAAGCACTCAGCAGTTACATATAAAACCGGAAATCGTTTTCTGTGAGTTGAATTCATGAATACTATGTGTGCATTATAAAATTCTTAAACAAAATTGAAATCCTTGAAACATTACAGAAAGCGATTCCATGAAACTAACTGTTACTTGAAAGCAACAATGCATTCCATTTCCTGGTATACAAACACAAACAGAACAACATTTGGAATTTTCAACAACTTATATTTATTTTACAAAGGTAAAAACCGCAATCTTAGTAAACATATTTGAGTTTTCATAGATATACCCATAGATAAAAAAGTGCAATGTATTAGAAACTCTAAAGAAATTATAGGAAATACCATTCAATAACATACACATACAATACAAGTTGTTACACAACCCCAAGTCTGTGTGCAAACAAAATCGTGCAGGTGTCAATGCCAATGCCAAAGCAAATTCTATATACATACGCCTAAGAACATCAAACAATGTTTGGATACAGAATCTTTGTATATTTTTTTTAAGTATGTTAAGAAGGCTTTCTTTGAAACTTAGGTGATCATGATCATCCTCCAGACCTAGCTTCCTTTTAACAACATTTTATTTTTAACGCAGTACTTTGGACCACATACAGGCATTATTATTTTGAAAAAGCATCTGATCCTAGCGTTTGATAAGATAAAGTGATCTGAGACCGATGACCACCGTGTAGCTGTGGGTGACCCATGAGTAAACTTAAACGTGAGGGAAGTACTTTATAACACAATCCCCCATACTTTTTAGAGGATACGGAAGCAGAACTGATCTTACCAAGATCCAGAATATTTACTATATATAACGGAGAAAGCGAATGCACAAGCAGCACATCAAATGCTTAGAACTGGGGCACCTTGAGAGATGAATATAGCAGACCTCCAGGGACTTAAAATGGATTGGTGTAATAATGTTCAAGTTTCAACTTAATATCAAATCCTATTTTAGTACTTAATGCATTTATCTTCTTCTTTGTAACCCAATTTCGATACAGCAAACTATACTGTGAAAGCATCCAACGTATCTTTGTGATAAAATCATTGACTTACTTCAATTTGCTTACACCGTGTATATGCAATATCAACACAATCCAATGAGCAGCCACAATTCAACATAATAACTGTAAAAGGAATGTCTTACCTCAGATATTTCTGTCATATTTCTGCTTATCGAACAATGGTTCAAAAAGGAATCACATTGTACTGCCAACCGCCACAGTCACACGGAATGAAACGTTGGGAATGCTGGTGTGAGTAGAAGATAGTTGCACAATCACGTAATTATGTCTATAATATTCACATGTCGTTTACAACACCTATAAGAAAGTACCAATGCTTTAGATAGCTCTTCTTTAATTTACTTTCACTTTTCCTCTTCAGCGAACCAAAACCTGGTTGTCCTTTGAAAACCAGAATATGAATCGACTGGTTATTCCATTGTTTCACTTTCTGCAGACAATAATACTGTTGTTCAGGATGCAAAAGGCTATTTGGATGATAGCAGCAAGTAATATTTTACGTTGCTTTAGGTTTCATCCTCCAACAGCGAAAGGCAGTCAGCGACTGAGAAAGGATGATGGAAAAGGAAAAGCTTGGAACAACGAACAAAGCCCATAGCTTTTAGCGATTCTGTTGAACATGGATTTATGCCTGTGAAATATACTATCACTATCACTCTTCCTTTTCTGCTGACAACCTGCACGGCCTCTATGCTTTATCATCTTCTAACAAGCCTTTCACGGAGAAACAGCTTGTTGGAGAAAGTGTTTATTTGATTCACTTACGACTTTTGAATGCGTTTTTGTAAACCCATTTTTAAACAACTTTTGTAGAGTTACTTGCTTTGATGGATGGTGAACTGTAGAACCCTTAATGTACGTGCAATAAATGTAAAAAAATATACGTTTGCACGTGAAATAAATATTTAAATTTTTCGTAGGAAGTACATTAAATTATATTAAATAAAACAAAACTTTCGAGGGGAAAGCCTAAAGTTTTCATGCACAAAGCTCAACGTTACAAAACACGTTTCACAGATAATACATACGGTCCAACTTGACAAACAGGTCAACAAAGATAGTTCTTTAGAACTTACTTTTCTCATGGGCAACAACGGTGTTATTCGAAATTCCATTTGTCATTATGGGAAAGGAACATCATAAACAAAGGCTGAATTTCTTCATGCCTCCAACCCCTACCTCGACCTATTTGAATGCGTTGCCAATATAAATATAAGTGAAATGTTAGCATTGCATTGAAATAGGATCATTCGGTAGTTGAGACTTTAATATTGTTGAAAAAATTGAACAATAAAGAATTTATTGAAGTTTGGTTTGGTTTGTAATATTTTTATGATATTATTCAAGTGCTATGTTAGGTACTACTATGTACGGATTCCTTGTTCCTTTTTTCAATGTATGCATAATGAACCGTTCGCAAGTTCCGATATCCGTGGGTTTGCTCCTCTAATATTATAATTTACAAACTTACATTGGTAGGTGCATAGCGCGTGTCAAAGTAAAATTATGTAGATATGGAAGTTTACAAGCAGTTTGTGCAAAGAGACAGTACCCTCATGTTTTATAAAAATGAGTAAAAATATATGAAGATTGCGATATTGCGAATGTGAAATCAAGGATGTCAAACATTTTTTTAAAAGAATGCAGGTCATCTCAAACATCGTATTATTAAATCCCAAGTTTATCTTTATCTTTCCAAAAATATTGGATATTGGATTACCTTCGCACGTGTAAGTGTTCAAGCTTGTTGTATTGTATGGATGTAGTGCAATGAATCGCATACCTTTGTAAGAATAGACGTTTTGACTTATTCTATTTCGTCCCCTTTACATTCTGTTTCGAATTCCAGTTTTCCTTTTATTTAGAGACATTTGAAGAAAAATGCAAGGCCAGATTGCATAGCATAATTAATATCACAACCGTAACCGTATTTACCTAAAATGCATAGTGTTGTTTTGAGAAAAATCGAGAATATAAAGAATTCTAAGTTCATTGCCACTGTCCATGTTACTAGCATGCTGCAAAGAAACGACTAGAACACTACATATCTCATTCTCATTCTCACTCGGTTTGGTGCTTTCAATAGGGAGAGAATACAATCAATGTTGAGGAGATTATGCAGGCAGACAAGTAGAACTCCTCCGAGAAAGTTTCTTCAAATTACTTTTGGTCTTTTGATTACACCAAATCACCTATGTACATAGCTAATAGATTCTTTTTGAATGACGGCTGACGCTGAGAAACTTCATTCATTCATTTAGAGAGAACGCATTTGCCTTTTTGTAAAATATAGAATCTTAATGCAGCTGAGGATGTATAGAATGATACAATTGTGGGAAATTCCCCAGTGTCTACGCTATACAACTTGTTACATACCATTAAGGAAGAGTACCAGCTATGAACAACTTCATTGAATCAAAACTACAAGAGGAATCCAATTACAAAATAAAGTTTCGCATTTGTTAAATACATCCAATTTATTTTTTAATAAATGTTGTCCAGCAATAGTACATACGTATGCTCGTAAAAACAGTAAATTTGTAAAAAGTATTCACGAAAGATAAGTTTTACATTTCATCACTAATATTTATCCGAATTAGTTGGGTGATTTAATTAGAATAATCTTATTTTAGTATCACTAAAGAACTAAGTATAGCTGGTTTGGTACATTTTCGACTAGCAATAACAACTAGGTTAAGGTACTTAAATGTAAAAATAAACCATTTAGGCACGAATCATTCTCTAATTCTAATAAATATAATACAATAATAACAATATTAAGTAAACGCAACCTAATTTTAAAATATTGTTCTTGAATGATATACTCATTACGTGTAGACTAAAAGCGCTAATACCTTTAGGTTCCAGGTGCTTTCAGTTTCAATACCGGTTTTGGAATATGTATATCAAGGTAGCTTTAGAGTACAAGAACTATCTTTCAAAAACTATAACCTTTTCCTACTACCATTCCAATCAAGTAGCACCGTAGGATAATTATTTGTAACAACATATTTATACTTTTAAACAAATATCGGTAAGTACGTACAGAGGTAAAAATGTCAATCAAACGTCATGTTATAAGTAGACTACCCATTTTAACAACGTACACGAGTTTGAATTTGAATGACAGGACACGAAAATGTATTTGTAATTATATTCCGTGTACATGACTTGTTTTACAGTGTTACTCCTTGATGAAACAGGTTACATGTAAACTATCTGCTGGCTGGGTTTCTAACAGCAAGGACGTAGTGCATTTGACCAACAGGCCTCGCCAGTAATCTAATTAATTTTAATGCGATTTCGACATAACAAAAGGCACATAAGTACGTCGGGTTTCTTTTGGAATGAATAAAATTTAAGATATTAATACTATTATAAGGAAAAGATTAATTAGTCTGTAAATTTAAAATAACTGCAAAACCGCTGCGTATATATAGTAAAAATACATGTTAGTTTTTGCATTTCGGCATACATCATAGCTTCTCGCTTCCTTACACGTGCAGCTTGAGAAGTTCGTTTTGATCCCAGATGCTGCAACGAAATAAAATTCATTAAGATATATCCCTTGCACTTTCCAGACGTCAACAGTTCTTTAAAACTTACCATTTCTGAAAAGTGAAATCGTTTTCATGCTGATCAAGTATCTGAATTATAACCTCCTCAGGGCCTGGTGTGATGTTAAAGCGAATCGCCCTATTGTATCGTTCTCGACGTGACACGCCACGACACGGGCCATAGGTAGGGTTCAAGTCGAAACCTTTCAGCAACTCCCGTTCATTCTCTACACTCAATTTGGAACCTTTCACGCTTTTAGCTACAACGCCGACACCAGATGATTCCTTCATCGACTTCTTGGCCGTTTTCTGGCTGGTTTTATCATCCTTCTTTTGAAGAACGACACTTTCATCTTTTCCAAAAGGTACTTTATCTTCGTTCAGCAATTTTGTGTCCGTGTCATTCTTCACCCGGTTCCTTGTACTTCTCCTTGGCTTTAGCAGTTCGTCCAGACGTTGCTGTTGACCCTTCCCAGTTGAAATCCTATTAGTGCGCCCCATCCTTTAAAATCATTAATCGGCAACTCTTCAATCGGCTGGTTTCTTGCCAAAGCTTAAAGCAGTGGTTCTACGCATCATAAATAAGTAAAATAAAATAATTACAATATCAAGAACTCTACAAAAAAACAATTCAAGCAAAAACCGAACAATTAAGCAAAATATAATCACTATTTTCTTACCGACGTCCTGAACAGGGTTCTAGTTCTAGAAAACACTTCCTCGCCACCACAAATTTAACAGAAAAAAATTAACTGAAAAGCAACTGGCTTCTACGTTGACTGATTAGTTTGTTGTCTCTCGAACGTCGATCACTTACTTCAATGCTTTCTTGCGATGTTTGTTTTCGTTTGCTTGTTTACGCTGGTATTGCCCAGAAAGCTCATTTACAATTCTGTTACTGGTTTGGCGGTCAAGTCTGGAGGCAATGGTGAACGTATCTGGCTGCTTTAGTCTTTGCATGGTCCCTTGCTTGGGCTTGTGTTGTGAGATGTGATTTTGACAATCCATATCCGTTCCACAACATTTGCCAGTGTTTTAGCAGAAAGTCAGGCAGGGAAAAACCAATGCAGTGTGGTGCCCCATGTCTATTTATATTACTTTACTGTATTTACTATACAAAAATTAGAGTACCATTTGGTTTTAATACTATTCGTTTATTTCTGTGAAATACCAAGGGCAGTGATTTTGACAATCCATATCCGTTCCACAACATTTGCCAGTGTTTTAGCAGAAAGTCAGGCAGGGAAAAACCAATGCAGAGTTGTGCTCCATGTTTTTTTATATTACTTTACTGTATTTACTGTACAAAAATTAGAGTACCATTTGGTTTTAATACGATTCGTTTATTTCTGTAAAATGAAAAATGCAATATTTGTGGTGGGTCTAACTAATTCAATTCAAAACGACAGTGTTCGTTTTAAACTCGTATGTAAACAATAAACAAAAGTTACATTTTATAATATATGAAATTTAGTGAACGCTTTCATCAGCTAGTAAAAATATTCTCAGTCCAGACGCTTTCAGCTACATGAGCATGCTTCTTAGTTAGATATTTAGTTACTCCACCTCCATTCCTTCCTCTGTTTTGGGCTGCCATACTTTTGTTGAATGTTGCTTGGACTTTTTTAGCCTTTCAATTCTTTCTGACAAAACTTTATTAACGTCTATACCCACTTTGGCTGCCATCTAAAATAAAAAAATAGCAAAAACATGAACTCATTAAAAGTGGGATAAGCTTGTATATTTTTTATAAAAAGAAGTTTAGCATAGAGCATAATGTAAAAAAATACCTGCACAGAAGCTGCAATTGACCTAACTTGGTAACAAGCTTTTCCTAATTTGTCAACTGAGGTGATGGTCCCATCCGGAGCTACTCCAATAGCAAGCTTTCCCTTTGAGCGCTTTTGAAACATCTAAATAGTCAAACTGAAACTCGTCCCTGGAAAATACAGGAACCGGTTTTCCCAAGTCATACCGTGTTCCTGACGCCCTTGGTATTTCACACGTCCCTAAGCATGCTTTCACCCCCATGGCTATTACATCTAATAAATTTCCTCCGCATTGTAAAACCTACCGAAAATATGTAAGGATTACAACATAGTTAGCACTTCTACCCAATTCTACTCACAACAATCAAACATATATCAATCAATCTTTAATGCAAAACTAACCAGTATATCAACATCCAAAATATAACAAAACTGCTTGGGAACTATACACAGCGACTTCAAGTTGATACTAGACGATTTTGCATACGCAGATGACAGTATTCGACATATAGTTTCCGCCAGCTGATCTCCTCCTCTTCCTTCAAAATCTGGTGACGCTGTTGGCGAACTACAAAAATAATACATAAACCATGTATTTCAACAAATCCAAAATCCTTCTTACTTTACAAAGTCATAAAAGAGTCTCCTTAATACTTACCAATCCACCAAAAAATTTATAATTCCTTGATCCGGCAACTCCGGCTTAGGCACTCCAAGATCAACTTTGGCAGCCACCATCACATCCGTTTCCGCAAGTCGTATCCTAATTGACCCATGACTATTTGTAACGGTATTCACTTCAATATCTCCAGAGCGGTAGTCCAGCCTTGACCTTCCATCCACACGAATGTCTTGCTGTTAAGAAATACAAACCAAACCACAACATTAATTATGATACTACAACTGATAATCACCAACCAGATATCCTTTTTTTATACTAACAGCAACGCCAAGAACAAGATAGTACTTCTCTTCTTCACTTAACAATACTTCCGCCATAATTGACCTGTGTATGGTCTTTTTTGTCCCTTCTTTAGAAATGTCAGTTTAAGTTTATTTAATTAATTAAAAAATTCACAAAAATCTGACGACAGATAAATATAATGGATTTGGTAAATCCTTGTTCAAATTCAAATATCATTATGAACACATTTCGGGAAGCTTTTCGCGGTACAAACTTTACTCGATGGTTGTTGGAATGTACAT